>LR582498.1:0-20887 GCA_900536345.3 Caenorhabditis sp. 39 LS-2015 | reverse complement strand
CTTTGGAAACGTGGGATACAAGGAATCGACTCAATTGATGACGTGGAAACAGCCGTGCTCTACGGATCCAAGTCTGAGCAAATCAAACGGACCAACGGCCCCAAGTAAGTTTTGAAGGGACTTGCTTTGAGAGGTGTTTTGTATCTCACCTATCCGCTGTGGATGCGGAGTTTCCGTAAACGGAGAAAGCAGCAGAACACATGTTTAGTTTATGAACACATTATTAAATGTGTTGGTGAAGTAGACGATTAAAGAATCGTCGTTGACAAGGACGGAATGAGAATGCTTGAAAAGAAAGAGAAGAAGTACGGTCGCAGCTGTGCGCGGCGCCGGAACGTGGCGATGTTAAGCTTGGCTAAAGGACGCGTTTCGGTACTCTTGGCGCAAGAGGGCGAGATGTAAACGCGCGACGAGGGACAACGAGCAAGAGCGGGAGAGACATTGCTAGCGGCAATTCAAAGAAAGAGGCTCTGTGAATGATCATTCACAACAAGATGCATCTACTGAAAATTTTGCAGCTCGTGGGCCCTGCACCTGGCAGCCACATGGACCAATTTCGGCGCATTCAGCCGTGATCACAATTCGAAACGAGAGAACTTGCAAAAGTCACAAAGCAAGAACACTCACACTTCACAACTTATATGATCCTAAATCGGTGATTCTAACGATTTCTAACCATTTAATTCCATTGTTCTTCCATTCAGGGCGACCAAGTGATCAATCCAGGAGAACAAGCTCAATGGCACTTTGCCACCCACAGACACACCGTTGTCAAAGTGCAAGCCCAGGATGGCCTTGGAAATCCACCTCTTACGTTCAATACCTACGATTGGTACAAACATGTTGCTTGTTCATGTCCCAAAGAGTACTACTTCATCATCAGAGTAAGTTGGGAGTTGAAGAACAGATCCTAATCCAAACAACTTTCAGAACGAAGGAGTCTACTATACCGATGTCAACTGTGCTTCTGATGACGTTCTTCTCCGATGGCCCCTGGAGTTTTTTGAAGTTAAATGCGATGACGAGTACTTTAATGATAAATTGGCCCCAACTGGAGTCTGTGAGTCACTAGATACCTTTCAATCAGACGTCGTCTCAAAATAATTTCAGCCACTGTCCTAGCGGCCCAATGCGGCAAAAACGTGCTTGGATACTATACAGGATGGGGAGAAAGTGAGATAAGCGTCAGTCAACTGCACAAGTTGACACATGTCGTCTTCACCCAGCTGATGGTACACGAAGACGGAAGTGTGGGCTTCGGAAATGCTGATGAAGCTGGAGACAATTCGACACAGTCGCCGATCAAATCGATCATGAGATGGAGAAGTTTGGTGGAAGTGAGTAGTTTGGGCAAGGCATTTTATTGGTAATTTTGAGATTTAGAATGCTAGGGGAGCAAGTTCGGGCATCCGCATCATGATTCGTATTGGAGGAACTCGAGATATAGCCAACTTGCAGAACGTCGCCAGCGGTGAAACTTTAGGGTAGAAATTCAAATTCCCTGAGGCGTTTCCTGTCATTTTCAATTTTAGGAATTTTGTAAATAGCATCCAAGCGTTCATCACGGCTCATGGAATCGATGGTGTTGAGTTGGGTTTGCACACTGGCGCTCTAACATCCTCCCACGTGAGCATGGTATCCCAACTGAAATCAACGCTTGGAAGCAGTAAAACACTATCAGTTGCAATCACCGGAGACACTGATAAGATTGATTTCGACGCGCTGGAGTACATTCATAGTTTGGCTGATATTATTAGCGTCATGACGAATGACCTGTTCACCGGCAACAACACTGGCCCTCCGTCTCCACTATTCCCTTCGAACTCTTCTGAAGCATCACTCACCCGGAACATTGACTACGTCATGAGAAAGATTGTCTGTAAAACTGGAGTTTCTGGAAAATTCCACTTCACTCTGCCATTTTACGGAAGGGTTTGGAAAGATGTGGAGCACATCGCCAATTCCAGCTCGCTGTACAATTCGGGTGAACAAGGAGGATTAGTGGGATGGAAGAACTTGGAAAATCACGGTTTCAACTTGGATGTGGCTCAGTTTGACGACGAAACAAAGTTGCCGTACGTCTACAACAATGCGGCGAAAATGTTCTTGGGATTTGAGAACGAGCAGAGTGTCCGGGAGAAGATCAGCTACGCAGCCAATATGGGTCATCGGGGAGTAACCACATGGGCCATGGACCTGGACGACGAAGCGGATACTCTGCTGGACCTGGTGTCTTCTAGCAAAGAATTCTGTGCTCCCAAGCAGAGTCAGTCGTATAATTGTGAAGGAATTTGATTGATTGATTGATTGATTGAATGAACGAGAGAAGCATTTATTGCCAATAAATAATATGAGCTCAATGTGAATTGGAAATTGAACCTCCGGATTTGATTCACTGAAGAACAGAACATCATATGAAAATTAGTCCGACAATTTGCTCATGGCTTTTGCTTCTGAAAAAGAACATTACCATAGAGACATTATTTTCTCCAAGCTCACCTCTTTGGTTCTCGAGTTCCTTATCCAAAATCCTCCAGCATTCCGCTGCAAGACCTTCACTAACTGTGGTTGTTGGCTCTGGTCTAGTTGTCTTTTTTGGAGCCAATTTTTGCTTGATCTTCTGCGACTTTTTGCTTGAAGACACAATCTGCTCAATGCTCCGTGACGCAGTGTTTGAGTAGAGTCTTGTTGGTGGGAAATTCGGAGGTGTGGGCACTGGTTTTCGTATCTTTCTGACTTCCGGCAATGGGGGCGTGTCTAAGCTTAACCGCACAGAATTTCTGCGGTCCGAACACATCCTTGCTTCCATTTGGGCAGCTTTCAGTAGGGAAGGTGTGGTTTTTCGGATTGGGGAAGGCGATACCGCAGTCGGACAAGGAGGCGGTTTCAGAAACGACGGCGAAACTGGTTTCATTGGTAGAGCGTCGATAAGGATGGTAGCTGGAGTTGTCTTTCGACGCTTGCAAATTGGTTGGGGTTGTGGACTGGTTGATGATAGCTTGGAGAGTTCATGGACGGATACCGGTGATGGAAAACTCAATGTTCTTTTTTTCGGTGCAGGCTGATCTTCTAAAACCGGGGCTGTTTGGGATACCTCCACCGGCGGGTCATTTGGTTCGGGAAGTTTTAGCGCTGCAGGAGGAATTTTCAAAATTGACTCTGTTTCCATCTCAGTCTGAAGAATAGCAGTTGTCGTCAACTCTGGAGTGGTTTGTGGAGTTTCCTCTATCAACGTCTCTTGAAATTTCGCAACTGCTAGATTGAACAGCCTGACAACTTCCGTGTATGGCAAATCTCGTAGAAACTTGTTCAAATAGTTTGAAAACGTGTATTCCATCTGGGTTCTGAGGTCTTCCAACACTTCTTTCGTTTTTTCATCCGAGACTTCAAGTTCCTTCGGGGTCGACACTGGCATTTCCGTCTCAAGTGGAGTGACTATGCTAGGTGATAAACATGGTATAATTGGTTCCGGGGGCGTCACTGATAACGTTGGCAGACCATCGTGTTCACTGGAATCTTCTTCGCTTGGTGGATCCTTGGGTGACTCCAAAGGTGGCTTCGAATTCCCGATTTTGACAAATTTGAACTTTGAACTAGACTCTGGTATCTTCAAGCTGTAATTCAACCTCTTTGCAACTTCTTCCCTCTCTGGTGAGGCTGAGTAAGTGATCGACGGCGTTCGTTGTCTTCTTCTCTCTGGAGATGGAGTTCTTTTGTAATATTCCAAAGGTCTATTGGGTTGCCATCCTTCCCTTCGTCTCTCATTGTCCCTCCCTGAAATGTGAAAGAGCATTGACAGAATTTGGAAAAAAATAACCTACGTCTGTGAGCTGTGGAGTACTCATGACGAGTTTGGGTGTAATTTCTTTCGAGGCTATGGGAAGTTGATGAGAACTGAAATATACGACCCCATGTAAGAAGGCTCAAAAATCAGCTCACCCGAGGTTGAAAATCCACACGTTTATAAGTGATTTCTTCATGCTTCCGTCTCCTTCCACCTTGATAATCTCCCATTGTCGTTTGAGGTAGGAGATTTTGAGGTAGAGGAAATCAAGTTTTTCTCTGAAAAAGTTGTGTTAAAGGAAGAGAATATGTAGGTGCATTTTGATGGGAAAAAAGAAAGAACTAAGCTCCACGGACGGACTCCAAAAACAACACTCTTTTTGGTTCTGATTCTGCGAAACACACAATTATTTTTTCCGCATGACAAGAGGAGGTAAACATGAAA
Source organism: Caenorhabditis sp. 39 LS-2015 (assembly GCA_900536345.3). NCBI lineage: Eukaryota > Metazoa > Nematoda > Chromadorea > Rhabditida > Rhabditidae > Caenorhabditis > Caenorhabditis waitukubuli. Next base: position 16,659 of record LR582498.1, on the reverse strand, counting down.
AATGCCAAAATTTAGATATAAGATTTTAATATTCACTTCCAGAGAGACAGAGAGCAGCATTCGTAAATGAAAGTTATCCAAACGTTTGTCTAATCCGATTTCCTCAGAAGCGCATCGCATCGCAGGATTAACGAAAAAACGGGTCTAAAAAAATGGAAGAACTTATATTTTGGGATAAGATTACGAAAGGAGAGAGATCAGGATTAGGATTTGGATTACAATTGTAGCGGAGACTTGTGATAAGGCTTCCAAAGTGAGCTTTCGTGTGCGCAAGCTCGCTTGGCAACACTGCTGATGACGAGGGAGGGGATTAGTGGGAAGGGAAAGGTTGAGAGCCATGAGCTCAATTTAGAAGTGATAGAGGTTGACAAAACGCCAAAATCGGCGTAAGCCTATAGGATAAGCGATGACGTTTTGGGGTTTCAAAAACTTTTTTTTTGGGTTTCAAAAAAGATGCTCTAAGATAAAATGTGGTGCACGTCGAAAAATCCAGGACTTTGTGAATTTTGCGTGAAGACAGGGGATTTATGGAATTAAAGAACTTGGATGTGGCTCAGTTTGACGACGAGACAAAGTTGCCGTACGTCTACAATGAAGACGTTCTTGAAATTCAAAAACGAGCAGTGTCTGGGAGAAGATCAGCTACGCAGCCAATATGGGTCATGAACCTGAATGACGAAGCGGATAGTATACACTGCTGTATCTGGTATCTTCCAGTAACTATTACTGTGCTCCCAAAAAAAAGTCAATTTTACATATAAGTGCGAAACAATTTGAGTGAAAAGAGCAATCTGCATTTATTGTCAATTCATCAACTCAATGCGCATCGTCCTTATCCACTTTGCACAGAAACGGCAGTCCTTCTCCCTTCTTTCCATCCCGAGGGCCTTGTCTTTTTTGAGTTTCCCCCGTCTTTTTGTCCGGAGAGCTATCCGGATTCGCTGGAGTGTCTTGACTCGTCTTAGTTGTCTGTGTGGTTTGAGCAGTCTGAGCAGTCGTCTGAGTTGGTGCATTCGGAACTGGCGGAATCGGAATCGCCGGGTCTTCGATGGTCATCGCCATTGTTTGGGTCTTGCTTTCCTCGCGGTTTTGCTAAAGAAAAAAAAATTTAATTGCAGATCTGCCAAGATTCTGTAATTGAGTAAGCGAGGAACTCACCAACATCACAGTTTCCCTATAACTTTCGCTCTCCCACAAATCCAAGAACACCTTCTCATTGGCATACCCGGTCTCCATGAACCGCCCGCTGAGCTTCAACCGATTGAAGAAGTTGTCTGCCAGTTTTCCGAATACACTTCTGAAAAAGGGAATGTATTTAGAATACCGAAACGTAAGTTTTATTACTCACTCCAAAATCTCCTCCTTTGGCACATGGGAATTGACGTATTCCAGACGAACGTCTTCAAGTGTCATCCCTGCCTCAATCGCCAAAATCACTGTCTCCGTGGCGCTCAACATTCCCGTCTTCACTGCCAACCTGGCCTTCAACAGTTTTCTCCGAAGTTTCTTGATATTCGGATGCTTTCTTCGCGTCGCAACTCGACGTGTAAAACGGAGATTCAGAAGAGTCACTAGCAAGCCGACGAAGATCATGATACTGGCGAACACCAAGGATACCTATGGCAATTGATGCATGGTACGTTCCAGATGATGGTAAGCTCACTCACCACTTCAGTCGTTTTTTCCTCTTCGCCTGCGGGATTTGCTCTGATATTTCGATTCGATTTAGAACTCATGTTTTTTGTGTGTTTGAGCGGTTTTGATGTTAGGAAGAAGGAGAAATGAGTGATAGATCATATAGAATCGGAACGAACGGGAAACGTGAACGTCTACGTGATTTGTTTTTGAAAATTTTTAAATAGAAGACTACGGTTTTTGAAACCTGCAAATTTCGAAATTGTCAATCTTGAATAACAACTTCACGCGATCTTACCTAATGAATCACGTTACCCAGGTCTCTTGGGAATGCCTAATCAGTGATAGATAAGCTCAATTACGAGGTCTTGTGGTTAGATTTTTCATTTTCTTCGACACTCCACCCACCTTTTTTTCCTTTTTCGTTTCATTCTCATTTACATTCATCACCTTTTCTGTCCATGTCAGTTTTATTCCAGTCCCATTTTACTATTTAGGATTTGGCTTAAAATTAGCATTCCAGCACTTCAAACTATGAGTAACACCATCCCAATGAGCCAATCAGGACAACAAATGAATTAGCAACCATTGGCGACTTCAAAATGTTTGAGGATCCCTTGAAGGATATTGGTGGGATTCGGTAACTGAACAGAGATTTTGAAAATTAAGATTCAGTACACTACATCGTCTTTCCCGTATCTCTGATCATAACTTTCCTCGTTGCAGCTTATTCATTTTACGAAAACTTGTGGGTTTTTTACTTTCCCCTTTTCCCTAAAATTCTCCAGCACTGAATAGAAACAATTTCAGGCTGCACAAACAATATTTCGAAATGACAGTGAAAATTTTGTTCGAACAAGTGAAACTCGTCAGAAGAATGACCGATCGGGTTTTTCAAAATAGCATTTTAAATTTTAAAAAATTTTCTTTTTTCCTAGAGAGCGCCAGTATGGACAAACGTACAGGAGGATGATAAAACTGCGCCGCCGCAACTTGCTCAAGTCGAGTTTCCAGAAAACGAAACTGCGAGAATGGTTGCCAAGAAAAGAAACGTCGACCAATATGCGCTGATTAAAATTCCGATCGAACGCGCTGATTTCAAAAGTTTTATTCAGAAAAGGAACATCGGTTTTTCAAGAGCGAATAGGGAGTTTTTGTTGGAAGTGAGAATGCTGAAACATGATAATATCGCATCGTTGTTGGGCCTCCAGTATAACGATTTTCCTACGTCGGAGTTGTTCGTGATATTTCATACTTTTGTGGAGAAAGGAACGATTGAGGTGAGTTTGAGGATGTTGGACTGTAAAATAGGTTAGAGAAAACGAAAGGGAGAGAGTGTAGCAAACAGAGAGACGCAGCGTGCTATTTTGGGGTTGCTTGGACGCTTTGTAGTTTGTAGTGGGGCTACTTACAGAATATGTAGATTGTAGTGGAGCATATTCCGCATTAAATTTTGGGGCTTCTTACAATTAGCCTTTTATAGTTTGTAGTGCAACTGCCAGAGCATAATCTTGATGTTTTTGGGGCTGCTGAGCAATCTCCTAGTTAAGCATTATCGTACTTCACGGAGACACAAACTGCACATCGGTTGGAATCGCGTTCCAGCTTAATCACTCTAGGAAAATTATTTGGCTGCTTGACTGAGTATTCAACGAGATATGTTTGAGCTAGTTTGAAATTTTAGGCCAACCAGCTTTAACGTGTTTCCGTTGAATACTCAGCCAAGAAAATCAAGCAGCCAATTTATTTTCCCACAATGATTAAGCTAGAGCGCGATTGAAACCGATGTGCAGTTTGTGTCCTTAGCAAATGTCTAATTTGAATTCGGAGCTGTTAATCAATCTCGTAGTCTGTAGTGGTTTCGCATTTTTCACATTCTCCCCTTATCACTTTCCAGAGCTTCTGCGAAGATGCGGATATGAGAGTCATCATGAATGAGAACTTCAAATCGGCGTTCATGAGAGATATTCTGAGGGTGAGTTTGGATTCCGAAACAGAAATTCTTGAATAATTTCCTTACCAGGGAGTCAAGTACCTTCATAAGTCCAAAATCGGCTACCATGGTTTCCTGTTAGCCGCCAATTGCCTCATCGACTCCCATTGGATCGTCAAACTTTCTTTTTCCGGTGTGACCAACTTTCTCTGTGACCAAATGCAAGCGGGGAATATTGAGGACTCAGTCAAATATGAACAGGGTAAGATCAAAATCAATACAACGCGTTTGCAATGTTAGCGAGTTTTTTCATGAGTTACTCCCGTGCAATTTTCTCAACTTCCGCCGGAACATCTCCAAGAATTGGATCCCAAAAACCCCAAATTGATTCGTGGAAGTGCTAAAGGAGATCTGTATTGCATCGGAATGATTTTCTACATGCTAATCGAAATGAAAGTACCATTTGATTTGAACAACTTCCACAAGTATTCCGCGAGAAGTAAGCTAAATCAAAAAAGGGAACAAATCGTTATCAGAAGAACTTTTACAGGCACTATCATCTCAGACGTTCTCGAAAAGAACAAACGGCCTAAAATATCGAGAGAACACTACCGTATCCAAAGGGACACGGACATGGGAGAAATTGTGAAAGATGAGGAAAAGATTTTGGACATCTGTTCGAAATGTTGGAATCGAACCCCTGAATTGCGGCCGAGTCTGGAAGAAATTCATGAAGCAGTTTCGAATTCGTATCCAATGGCAAAGGGCCGTCTGGTGGAGCAGATGCTGCGGATTGCGGAGCGGAAAGCGGAAGAGGAGGAGCAGAAAGTTGAAGAGAAGAAAGCCCAGATAGAAGCGGAGATGAACACCACGAGAACTTTACTCAATGAAATGTTGCCACCGTGAGTGACATTAAGATTCAAACGAAGTGGCGATGTCCGCAATTGGGCGCCCGAGGGTCCCGTTGGGAAATTGAGTACAAAATTAATTTGTCCGATGTCGCGGAAATATTATTTGGAAAAACACACAGCGAAAAATGCAACTTTTTTCGCGCTAGTCACCCAACGGGACCCGCCGAAAAACCGAATTGCGGACTTCGCCACTTCGTTTTTTTTTTTGATTTTGATTTTTTTTTAAATTATTTCCAGAAGCATCGCAGACCAACTGCTGAAAACCTGGGTAGAAGGCACGTTCAAAGTGATCGCCGAATCGCACGACTCAGTGACTGTAATGTTCGTCTGTGTCTGCGACTTTCTCACCTTTCAAAAGAAGCTCAGCCCTCAACAAACCATATTTTTCCTGAACCAAGTTTACGATTTATTCGACACAGTTGTTGAACGCTATGACGCCTACAAAGTGGAGACCATCGGAGAGACCTACATGGTGGCTTCTGGGGTGCCGAAAGGGAACGGCGGGCTACACGTGGGCATCATGGCAAATGTCGGATTGGATATTCGTAAAAAGTCGACTAAGTATCGGTTCAGTGACTTCTCAGACTACCGGGTAAGCAGAAATATTTCTTCCCTTAAGGGCCGGGAATATTATTTACTTTGAAAATTTCGTAAATTACAGCTGAAAATTCGCACTGGTTTCCACACAGGACCACTCGCCACAGGCGTTATTGGCCAGAAAGCCCCGAGGTATTGTCTCTTCGGAGACACTGTAAACGTCGCGTCGAGAATGCAGTCGAGTGGAGCGCCGAATAAGATCCAAACCAGTGAGACAACTGCCAGGATGTTGATTGAGACTGGGGACTACAAGTTGGCAAAGCGAGGATACGTTTTGCTCAAAGGAAAAGGAGACGTCATATGTTATTGGCTCGAAGGTCGTGCTCACCCGAAATCGGGAGCAGGGCCAGAGCACCAACCTACTACTACTTCAGCGTAACTAAATAACCTCTATCTATTCTTTTCACCTCGCTATGTACTCTATACCTATCGCTGCCAGAGGAATGTTATTCATTTATTAAATCAAGATAAAAGCCCAAATGGCAACGAGGGTCGAATTGTCGTGAATCATGGAAGGAGGTGGAGAGGAAGGGAATTTTAAGAGATTCAAAAAATCTTGAATTTGGCGAGATCAATCCCAAACATACAAGTAGTAGTAGTGTTCGTGGTTGCACACAGTCGCTCGTTTCCCATTATCCCTCCGAATCACATCAAACAACTCTGCACCTCTAGTCGCCCAGTTTATCGAAACCAAATCGCCGACACGGTACTTGACGGTCTCCAGAACCGGACGTTTCTCAAAATCCGCGTCGCGCTCTCTTTGAAAGTTCTGCCCAACATCCATTTGCAACGACTTGAGCCTGTCCGAAAGTCCGCCATTGACCCATGCGGTGACTATAGTGTTAAAATGAGGGAATTTGAAAAACTTGGTGCCAATGGTCAGGTAGACGCAGTCCATGTTCTGCAGATGCTTCAGCTCCAAAGTTGAGATCTGCATCAGGAGATTGTTGAGTTTGAATTTCTAAATTTAAAAAAAATTGTTTTTCTCCGGCAATTTTTCGAGTATTATCTGTTTTTCAAATGGTGACAGTTGGGCTTTGGGGGCGGAGCTTGAGTCTCGCCACGCGTGAGCGCAGTGAGTGCAGTGAGCGCACCTGTGAGCGGTTTGCGTTCGAATATAATTTCGAAATTTGCCAGTTTTCAACGATTTTTCCGATTTTTTTCATTTTTTCGGGACGCAAACCGCTCACAGGTGCGTTCACTGCGCTCACGCGTGGCGAGACCCAAGCTCCGCCCCCAAAGCCCAACTGTCACCATTTGAAAAACATATAATATCAACTCACCAATCCTTCGATAGCATCACTCGACACACAACTTTTTACATTTAATGTCTCCAACTTTGGAAAGTTGCAAAGAACAAAATCCAACTCCGTCCTCGTCACCACTGCCTCGAACTTGTGCATCTTCAACGATGTCACATTCCTCGCGAATTCGGAATCCAGAAGACCCATAAAGTTCGGGTGGATATCGAGATCGACAAAGACTCGAACGCTCTTCGGCGGGCGGAACAGTTCCGAAAGGAATGCCACTGCGAGTTGGAAACTTTCGATTTTGTCCCGGCTTACAGTACAGAGACACGTGTCATTAGGGCCATATGGCTTTTCCATGTACCGATGATTGTTGGTGAGGTGCGAGAGACATCTGAATTTTTTTAAATGAATTTATTAAATATTATAAGTCAAAATTTTGACTCACTCAATCCGGAGCACCTGATCGTCTACAATGACACTCTCCTTCCATAAAGCCGGAACAATCGGTTCCTGTCCAACCACCATTCGTTCCGTGTCCACTACAATCCCCATCTGCCGCCGGAACGCTGCTCTCCTCTCCGTCTCCTCCGCCTTCCTCCGAATCTCCTCCTCACTTAACCGTTCTCCTTTAAAGAAACTCCAGTAAATGTCCCTTTGAGAGTTGTCAGTTGTCTTCTCGTCGATTAGAGTCAGATCGCAACTGGTTCCAAAGTAGAACCAAGCCTCGCGGATGTTGGCCGGTTTTGTGTGAATCGCTTGGTTTCTGGCGTCGTTTCCCGATAGTGCGAAGCGGATTCTGGAAATTCAGTTTATCGTGGGAACTGTTGAAGGTAGGGAGAAGTGGTCAACTACAATGTTCTTCAGAATTTAATTCTCTACAAATTTTTAGTTGATTACTTTTTGATAAAATTATTGGTTTTCTAGATACGATAGTTTTTTGTGGGCACAGTAAAAACGAAAAAGTGAAAAAAAAAAAACTCACACATCCTTGCAATTACTGTTCTCCAACACTGTCTTCAAGACGAGCGGCTGCAAACCGAGCAGAGGGAAATCTTGACACCATTCTTCACAGCTCATTTTGAATTACACCAAGACCTAGAAAAAATATTCAAAAAAAATATTAGAAGAAGATAAAAATGAAAAGAAAAAATATCACAACCAGTTACCGGGGAGTTTATTTTTTGGGCCTCAACCTCAATAATTAAATACAAAAAAATTTGAAGAAATTTCGAAAATTTTCGTAAAAATCCCTTTTCTGTGCTGTGAATAAGAAGCCAGCTGTCACATGCAAAAAACAACTGAGAGCAGTATTCACAGCAGAGCGTGTTTACATATCTTTCATGCTTCACGAAAAAATGAGGGGGCAAACAACTGGTAGAACCATGAGACCGAGAGAAGAAGGGAATGAGATAGTAGGGAAATATGAGAGGTAGGGGCGGAGGGGGGAGGAATAAAACGAAGCGAGGGCAAAGGGAAGGGGGCATGAGCATCGGGTAAAGAGTGAGCCATTTGACAAATATATTTGAGCGTTTTTTTTCAATTTTGATTATGAGGGGAGAGAGATGAGATCATTGCGCTTTGAAGACAGCATTGATGGCCCAATGGTCCGATGGGAAACAATCGAGGGTCTTGATGCGACGAAGACCTTCCAGAGAGAACAGCACTTTGGAGAACGGGCCGTAGTAGTAGATGCGGTCGAACCTGCAACAATTTTACATTTTGGGTGTTGATGAGAGCGGAGAGAGAACAGGTGGTTAGAGTGTATTATATTACTGATAACTGGAAGGAAGAGAGAGAGAGAGAGAGGAAATTCCTACCGCAACGCCGCCTTGTTGAATCCGTCCTTGTTGTGATTATCATTCAATCTCATATTCCAAGTGTATCTCGTCTCCTTGGCTTGTCCAGCGGACTCCCAAGCGTCCTTCACTCCCTTTGGAAACTTCCTCGGCACCTCCGCGTCTCGAATATTCAAATCTCCTCCGTAAAACAGCATACATCCCGGATTTTCGTCGATTATCTCCTGAGCCTTGTCCATACATTCGGCGAACTGTTGGCATCTCTGCGCACTGTGATCTCTCATCGACTCCAGATGGGTATTCAGCAGGAACACTGGGATGTCACCAATTTTGCCTTGAAGGATCTGCAGGCAGCGATGCATTCCGGAGTTTGCAAAGAACACAGTTTCGTGTTTTATAACTTGGAACAATTTTGAAATGAGGATGGCGGTTTGATATGGTCCGCCGGGATTCGCGTAGTGGATGTCGTAGAGAGAGCGCAGAGCATCAATCGGACCAAGTTCATGCGAAACAACTTCTTGAAGAAACACAATGTCCGGGTTGACACTGAAAAATTCAAGCTAAATATTTACAGAAGACAAATTTAAAAAAAAAACACTCACGCCTTGATAATCTGGGCACATGCTTTCATTCTTGTCTTCAGATGGTCCCTGTCCAATCCGTCAATGTTCCACGACATCAAACTGATCTCCAGGCCCTGAAAATCAAGAATATCGCAAAATTTCTATCAAAATCTCACTTTCACATCTTCAACAGTCAACGGACGACGCCTAGTGACGCTGCTAGATCCAGAAGATGTGGCTGACTCCTCTAGCGCCTGACGCAGCTGGAACTTCTCGAAATCTTCGAAAGAATCCGCATCATCATCGTCGTCGCTCAGCACAATTTCAACTGGAAATTATAATTTTCAAATCGTCATCTACATCTATTTCCAAGTTTCAAATTTTTCCGCCTATTTACCTCTTGCTTTTTTCGCGATTGGGACGTCTTCATCGTCACTGGACAATGGCATACTCAAGTTTTTACTGCAAATTTCAAAAAATTAATGAGTTTTTTTGATTTTTAAATGAAAAAACTGTAAAATCTGTAAAAAACGAATTAAATTAGTGGGCGGAGCTTCAGTGGAAAGTGGGCGTGGTCTAAAACGCAACCCTCGCACGCCCCTGCGGCGCGTTCTTACAAAACGTGGAATTATCGCATATCGCGGATTCATCGCATTTCGCAAAGTTTTCTTCCGGTTTTTCCACAAATTTCCGCATTTTCCACGTTGCTTATCGAAAGAAAGTATGTTTTTCTTGCTAAATAGCATAGAAATCACCTGTTTCCGTGCTAAAATCGCCAAAAAATCGAATTTTTCACCGCTGGTTTCGGTTGTTAGAGAAAGCTCCGTTTCAGCTTGAATTTTTGTTAGTTTTCATGCTTTCTTCATTATTTACTGCTAACCGATACTTTTATTGAATTCTATTGGAAATTCCTTCATTTCATGAGCAAAATCTATCCTTAATCCTTACCGGAAGCCGTATTATTCCTCTCCTCTCGTTCTATTCGTCTATTTCGAAACCCTCTAAGTTTATCAATTTCCAGATGGTGCACGTTAACGGAGCCATCACCAGCACGATCCTGAAGGCTCGTTTTGGAAACGACATCCGCAAGTCTTCGCTTCACCATAACAACGACCTGACGCTGATCGATCTGTTGCTCAATGTGCAGCGAATCTTTGAGATCCAGGGTGACAATCTCATTCTGAAGTACAAGGACCAAGGTAATTTTTATTTAAAATTTACCGTTCCTAAGAAATAAAAAAATAAAACTGTTATAGATGGTGACTTGGTTACTCTATCCAACGATTCGGATCTTCTTCTCGCGTTGAATACAGTTGGATCTCAGTTGGACATCACGGTTTCTGTGAACTCGCGTGCTCGTGAGTTGACCGAAGAAGTGCAGGCACGAGTTGAGCAGATCAAGGTATGATAATGAACATCTTTGCGAATAGTTTTTAAATTTTCTTTTCTTTTCCAGCTCGACGTTGAAGATCTTCTCCGCTCGCTTGCTTCTCTTGACAGTATCACTACTCTTGCTGCGAAGCCTTCTTTTGCTACGCAGTCTCAATCTTTGCTTCATGAGAACATCGTTCTCCAGAAGCGCTACGAGGCTCCGCCATCTCCAGTCCCTTCGGAGAAGCCAGAGCTTCCGGCCACCATCGACCCTTCGATCCAGGAGCAAGTGGACAACTTCAGCCACCGCCCGGCTCATGTTGAAGAGGAGATTCCACTCGAAGCCTCTTATCAACCTCACCAGGGATTCGCCCCGCCACCCCAAGCTGATTCTCACAACAGCAGCTTCTCGCAGCCACCAATTGAAAACTTTGGATCCGCTCCACCACCAACTGCGACCATTCCATCGTTCCCAACTTCCAATGCTGCTCTTCCGCCAGTCCAGCAAGAGTTCTCGGCACCACCACCACAGCAGTTCCAGGCTCCGCCTGTCTCAGCCTCTCACTCATCGGTGTCTTCGACTCCAATCCCACAGGGACCGCCATCTCAAGGACCACCGTCCGTCTACGGAGGTCCACCAACTCCACAGCAATTCGGTGCTCCGCAACCACCACCGCCAGAGCAAGGATTCGGTGGATATGCTCCGCCACCAGTTGCTCTAGGACCGCAAGGATTTGCTCCGCCACCACAGCAAGGTTTCCAAGCGCCTCAGCAGCAGTTCCAGGCCCCACCTCCATTGGGTCCGGGAGGTCCGCCACAAGGATTCCAGCCGCCACCGCAGCAATTCGGAGCTCCACCAGCTGGAGGACCAGGAGGACCACCACCACCACAAGGATTTGCTCCACCACCGCAGCAGCAAGGATTCGCTCCACCACCGCAGCAGCAAGGATTCGCTCCACCGCCACCATCTTCGGGTGCTCCAGGTAACTTTGCCCCGCCACCACCAGCCGGAGGACCAGGTGGATTCGCTCCACCACCGCAAGGTTTCGGAGCTCCCCCAGCCGGAGCCCCACCAGGAGCATACGGAGGACCACAAGGTTTCGGAGGAGCCGCGCCGCCATCAGGTGGACCACCATCTTCCTTCGGACCACCACCAACCGGATTCCCACCAGGAGGACCACAGGCCGGAGGAAACCCGTTCGCGAGAGGACCTGCATCGGGTTACCGACAGTCGCCGTATCACCAGTAGATAGACAGAGCTCAATGTGGAGCATGAGTATTTTCTAATTTATTGAATTAATTGTTCCCCATTTCTCTCGGTCTTTTCCCAATCCCCCATAACTGGCCTTTCTAGTGTACAACTGTTTTTTGTTGGCCCTTCTCCTCTATTTTTTCCCATTTTCCCTTGTTTCCCACTCGCGAACCCCCTTTCCTTGTGATATATCCCTCTCGCCCACCTTCGATTACCATATTTGTTTGTTCCGTCCAGTCCGCTCTCTTCTCCCGAATGGTTTTGTGCTCTTCATATTGTAGATTTCGTCGTATTTATAAATTTATGCAGTGTGATGACCTTTATTTGCTCATTTTCTGAATTTCAAATTTTCACCAATCGACTCTGATCTTTCAAAGCATTATCCATGATCCATGAGCTCAACCCGTAGGAACAATACTCTCTTTCTATTCTCCCTTTTAGTATTTCTTATCATTTTCTCTAATCTTCTAGAATATCACTGGTCAAAAGAGTAGGACACATTTTCAAAATTCCATGATATTTCCCCATTATTCCAGTGGAATCTCATCAGATCTCATCGATTTCCGAGGTCTCCAATGCTCCGAAATGTTCGCCGGAGACCAGATCGCACTGGCACGTGGATCACTATTTCAGTTCGATGATGTGGCGATTCTGAAGCAACTCTCCGATTCCCGGAACAAATGTGCCGAGTTTCAGAGGATTTTCAAATTCTTCAAGTCCCCGCTGAGTTCGGTGGAGCGCGATTACCCACTGGCCTACGGAATGCTGGTTCATGATGGTTTTGTGCAAGTTAGTTGGTTCCGATTATCTATTTTTTCGAAATTATCGATTTATTGATTAAAATATTGATTTTCCCCGCAGATATCGCTCCTTTTATCAGCCATTTATCAACCACAAAACCATTTTTGTCTTGCCATTGATAAACACGCAAAACGGGAATTTGTCGAGCTCATCGAGACATTGGCAGTCTGCCACGACAATATTCACTTTTTTGTAAGTGCGCTCCAATGCAAATTTGAAATTTTTCGCGGGAAACCCCAATCTTCAGATTACCGATGAAATCCGCTGGTGTGGCTATGAAATTCTGACTTCCGTGTTCAAATGTGTCGAGTATTTGACTGGGCTGGACTCGGATTGGAAGTACTTTCAAGTGAGCGGGAGCGGGCCGCCAAATTTCTAGGCCACCAGAGTGAAAAACTAGGCCATGGTCATATTTTCAGTATCTTTCGGGTGTAGATGCCCCGTTGAAGTCGAATTTTGAAATGGTGCAAATTTTCAAAGCGCTCAATGGCAGTTTTAACGCAGAAATCAACCCGTTCGAGTATTATCGATTAAATCGGAAACGAGTGAGCTGAAAATGAATTTTGCACAAATTTCAGCGAGAAAAATCAAATTTCAGCCCTGGAAATCACCCCTTCCGCTGTATAAAACCTCACTTTCTGCCACTTTTTCACGAGAATCCGCCAATTTTATGGTGAAAAGCGAGGTAGGGACTTGGCGTCTTCTAGGCCACCATTTTGAATTTTCAGAAAGTCCGAGAGCAAATTCAATTCTTGCGCGGTACCGAATGCGCCGACGAATCACTATGGGCAACCATTGCTGGAAATCCAAAAAGTTTGCGGAAATTTTAAAAATTGAATTTTTTTTGGCGGCAGTTCAAAGTTTTAATTTCAGAACTTCCAATGCCCGGCGGTTTCGATGCAAAGTCATGGCTTTACGAGAATCGATTCGCGGTAAATTCCAAAAAGGGAAAGGCATCGAGAAATGCGCCAGCAACATACAAAGTCACAAACTATTACGTGTCACGCTACCAGCAATACGTCAATAGGGCACCTGCAAAGTGTCAAGGTATGCACAGAAAAAGCGCAAAGGCACAGGAAAAGCGCAAAGGCACGGGAAATGCGGCTGCAAAATACAAAGCATTTAGATTCATAAATTAGCATCGCAGAGATCTATTCCACCAGTCCTTCTTCGGCGCCTCCTTCTCCCGTTCCGCCGCCTCCGTTGGCATCATCAGAATAGACTTCTCCTCGCGAAAAACTTCCCGATCATCGTCTTCTATGAGCACCTCATCTACGGGCGGTTCGTAGGGCAAAAAGAGCGACGAGATAAACGACGGTTGCTCGTCGGAAAATCGCCGCTGTTGCTCTGCGACAACGTCGGCTTTCGATCGAATCACCAACTCCTTTTCCAGTTTTTCACGCAGCGATCTGACAGACACCGGGACACGTGGCGGGCTCGGGCTCTTTTCAATCACTGTTATCGGGCTCTGTGAAACTTCTAGCTCTTCTAGCTCATCGGGCTCAACTTTGACATCTGCGGCTTCTGGAAGCGCCGTAGAAGTAGAAGGCGTCGACGTCTTCTTCTTTCTCTCCTCCTTGCTCTTCAGCACTTCCCCTCGATTCACCGAAATCGCCTGCATAACAGCGCACGTCCACCGATGAACCTCTCCGTCTCGCACAAACAAGTGAACATTGCCACGTGGCAACTTGATTTTCACGTGACACCTCGTATACTCATCGGTCCGCCCCTTAAACTTGTCAGCGTTGCACGTGACGTGAGAAGCGGCACGAAGATCGATAATCAGTCCCGTCGTCTGCTGCTCGTAAATAATCATGAATCCGTGTCGGGTGACAGTTATGGCTCTTTGTTTCAGCGACGACAGGTCATCTGGCATCAGGAATCGACGCTTCGTGCGGAGAAGACTGATCGCTCGGCCGCAGTACAGCACGTCCGACTTGTGAACCTTCCAGTTGGCGCGATTCGGAAGTGGGATGAACTGGAAAATTTGAAATAAGTTGGGATTCTGCAGGTGCGCTCCACTGGCAATCGGTGGCAACCAACCTTAGTAAACCCCTTGGCGATCCTGAGCGCCTGGTGAATCTCGGTTATGCTCGCATTTTGCTCGTCGGCTGACATTTGATTAGTAGGAGTAGTAGTAGTTGGTTAGTTATCGATTAGTAGAGAAGGAGAAGCGAACTTTCGCAATAACTCGAAAAACGGGCGGTCAACGCCACGTTGGCATTTTGCAAGATCAGATAAGGAGCAAGGGCATGGGAACGGTCACGTCACGCTGCTCAATGTTATTATTCAAATAAAATTCGAAAATTTTAAATTAATAAACAAATTTCCAGGTTACTACTACCGATTCTCGTGTGTCTTTGGAGTCTACGACCTGCCAAATCTGATAAGGTTCGCCCGTGACAATTAATGGAATTCCCACGATTTCTAATCCTTCCAGACGCCACGAACTCATCGCCCACAAGCTCTACATGTCCTATCAACCCGCCGCTTTCCTTTGTCTCGTCGAGAATTCCAGACGGAAAGCGATAATAGGTCTTGACTGGAATTTCACTGCGGAAGAGTACAGAGAGCTGCCGAATTCACCGGATTTTGTGGATTTTTGAATTGGATAAATAAAGCTCTTCCGTTCAAACGCATTTTCCCACTAAAGGGTTACAAAAACCTCCGGTTTCCGCGGAAAAAAAAAGAAAAAAGTCAAAAACTCAAAAAATTGACTTTTCCGCCATATTTTTCAACATTTTTTGTTGGATTATGGCTCAAAATGATCCTAATTCAGCCCGCTTCAATTGCTAAACTGCAAATTTGCAAAAAAAGAGCCGTTATCAGCTAAAAACCGTGTTTCCCGAGGAAATTTCCTTCGAAATCGCACGTTGTCAAGCGTTTTGTTAGGCTCGATGGCAAATGCGCTCTACCGCACACTTGTTTTTGAATTTTAGAATTTAAGTTTTCGTCCATTTTTCTTGGTTTTTGCTTATTCTTATCGCCAATAATATCAATTTTCTTCGTTTTTCTATTAAAAAACGCTTAAAATATAGATTTTTCTAGGAAAAATTGCCTCAAAATGGCAAATCAGGGAAAAGTCGACTTCAAACCGGAAGAATGGACGTAAGTTTTTCCATTTATGTGAAAAACCGCTGAATTCCAATATTTTAGGGCAAAATACCGGGGACACCCATATTTGCTCGAAAATGCTCTGTTATTAGAGAGCGCGACGAACGAGGTAAGCAAAAAACCAATGATTCAATGAAATTTCGGAGTATTTCACTTCACTGAAAAGTTTCAGCCGGATGCGGAAACGGCGCTGCTGGACATTTTGGTGAAGGCGACGTTCATCGAAGGATGCATTCAATTCCACGGAAAGCAAAAATCCGCAGATTTGCTCGAGAATCTGGAGAGAATCGCGATGGAAGAGGGAAAAACGTGTCCATTCGACTCCCTTCTTACCCTCGAAAAGTTCCTCTCAACCATGGACGTCTTGTTTCTGAAACATGTCCGAACCGAAGAATATTCGAATTCTGGACTCGGATTTCGCAAATTCGTCCGATTCTTGTTTGAAAAACTGAAATTGAATTTGAATTCCGGGAATCAAGTGAATCAGAAGAATCTGCAGAGTGTGTGAGTTGATTGGCTTTGTTATCACGCTAATTTGAAAAAAAAATGTTATTTGTTTAAATATTTAGGCTTGACGAATTCACTGACACGATCAGAATCAATGACGAGATGGAAGTGAAGAACCGAGACAGCTATCTTGAATTTTTGAAAAACGAAGTCTATTTGGATTTCAGTTCGTTGAAGATGCTGGCGGCACAAGTGACGGGGTTCAAATATGGTTTGTCCAGCTATAAAAGGTCCGGAATTTTCAAAATTCTTCCAGACGCCGCGACGGATTCCATTGCTCTAACAGAATCTGCCACCGCCCATCTTCCTCTACGTCTTCCGATTCTCGCAGCTCTCATCACTACCGGTCAACTGGACATTTCCCGAACGACGACTGGATATATGCGGCAGTCGATGTATCTGAATGACGGAATGGCGGGAACGATGACATCTGGAGTGCTGCCTCTGACCAAGACGAACTTCCGGGCAAAGTTGAAGCGTTTCTCCAACAATTGTATCCCATCGGACATTCTGCGCTCTGAGCAATGGGTCGAAGCAGCAGTGAATCCTAACAACGCGTATGGCCAATTGGAAGTCTTCCAAATAATATCGTGGGCTCCCTACCAGAGCGAAGGCTACTGGACGCCACGCACATGTCAGGAAGGATTGGATTTTGAAAAGCAGCAAGACAAGCTGATTGAGGTCCAGAGTTACTATTACTTTTATTTGGAGCCCAAGCATCTGTTTGTCGACGTCAAAACTCTTCCGAAGCAATAATAATGGTTTTTTTCCCGCCCTATCCCGGCTATCCCAGTGTTCCCATTCCCACGCTGTCATTGATTTTCTTTGTGTATTTTGTACATATTTTTCTATTTAGCTTCTTAACTTATTTTCTCGAATAATCGATTTCTTCTCGAGTTCAGGGCTTCCCAGCGTGTCACTTCTTCGGC
>LR582485.1:28184-40603 GCA_900536345.3 Caenorhabditis sp. 39 LS-2015 | reverse complement strand
CCCGGGAACGCGGTAGAGCCGTTTTCGTGTTGCTAGAGCTAATCTTGGTGCTGCCGGTAGCTCTGACACTGTTGGGGCGCTTCTTGGTGCTGCCAGGACGCCTCCCAAGCAAAATTTAGACTCCAAGCAGAACAGAAAAAGCAGAAATGTTCCGGATCTCCCAGAACCTCTCCAAACGAACTCTTCTCACCGAAAACTCAATTTTCACTTTTCCCGCTCTCCAAAAAAGGCGAAGAACACGAAGAAAATGAGCAGATGGCTGGCAGGAGGAAACGGAAAGAAAATGGGGGAAAACGGGGAGATTTCGAACAAAGAAGAGTGCACATTTCCTCTCTTCTCTTCTTGTCCAATTGCCTTTCGACGCCCGTCTCGTATTTTATGTGATTCGTGGAGAAGTGGGGGGGGGGAAGAGGGGTTTTTTGTTGGGAAAAGTGTGGGGAATTAATTGGAAATGTTGAGAAGAGGATTTTGGAATACGAAAATAGAGAAAACATTGCGAAATCCAGATCAAACTCAAAACTTTATACCCTCACATTCAGTTTCTCCGAAAAACATTCCCGAAAATAATCAGGGGTGTCTCGAGGAGAAA
Source organism: Caenorhabditis sp. 39 LS-2015 (assembly GCA_900536345.3). Taxonomy (NCBI): domain Eukaryota; kingdom Metazoa; phylum Nematoda; class Chromadorea; order Rhabditida; family Rhabditidae; genus Caenorhabditis; species Caenorhabditis waitukubuli. The sequence goes on along the minus strand of LR582485.1, from coordinate 40,014 downwards.
AAAATGAGAAAAATGGGAGAGAGAAAGTGAGAAGCAGAGAGGGAAGAGAAGGGAACAATTGGTGCCCCACGGAGTAGTTTTGCGGTGTACTTTACGATGGATTTGGTTGGGCCAGAAGATGGAAAAAAACTGAGAAATGGTCATGGAGCAAGGGGCACGGCAGAAGCAGCACCATATTAAACATGGCAGCTATCAAAATGGCTTGAAATAGGAAAATTTGAACTTGCAGTACCATATTTCCCCTGGCAATACCATAATCACCCTGCCAGCACCAAATTTGCTCCAGCAAATTTGCTCCAGCAAATTTGCTCCAGCAAATTTGCTCCATTGCATCCAGCAGTACCATATCCTCTTCAGCAGTTCCAAAATTGAAGTGACAGCACCAAATTTGTCCCTGCAGTACCATATTCTCCCTAGCAGTACCGAATTGGCTCCTGCAAAACCATATTCTCCCTGGTAGTACCAAATCTTCAACTTCCACTATTTTTCGGTGACCTAGGATTTGCAAATTGTCGGATCCTAGGCCACCGGAAAGTTTTTAGAGTTTAAAGTGATCAAATTCGGATTCAGGGCGTTGAAAAACCCCGGATCCCAAAAAATTAGAAAAATCAGGGAAACTTTGAAAAGTTTGGGTCTGTGGCCGAACTATTGCAAGGTAAGTTTGTCGGATCCTAAGCCACCGGGAAAAATTTTGATTTTCAGAGTTTTTAATATGTTTTCCGGGTAATTTGGGCATTCTGAATCCATTTTTGACACTTTAAGATCTCAAAAACCGACGATTCTCGAAATTTCTCAAATCAGCTCAAATTGGCTCAAAATCGACCTGGAAACTTCAAATGTTTTCCAATTTTTACAAATTCCCACAATTTCCTTTCCCTTCCCTTCCATTTCCATGCCCCTCGCCATCATCCAGTCCTTTCGGCGTGTGTATTACATAAGAACAGGCCACTCGTTAGTTAGTGCCGCTCTATTGACACACCCTCTCCAGTGCTCTCCCTCTCCCCCAACAAATCTTGTCATAAACGGTAATTATGCGTGTTGACATACTTTTCCACGTAAAAAAATGGAGAAAAAATCACGTAGAAACAGGATCTTGTAAGTGTATAGGTTGGTGGCCTAGGATTTGCAATTTGTTGGATCCTAGGCCACCCACTAAACATTTTCTAGGTTGGAAGTGATCAAATTCGGATTCAGGACGTTGAAAACCCCCGGATCTCAAAAATTGGTAAAATCCGGAAAATATTGAAAAGTTTGGGCCTGTGGCCGAACTTTTGCAATTTGTCGGATCCCAGGCCATTAGCAATTTTTATGATCTTCAAAGTGATCAAATTCAGATTCAGGACGTTGAAAAACTGCAAAACCCAAAAAATTGAAAAAATCCGAGAAATTTTGAAAAGTTTGGGTCTGTGGCCGAACTTTTGCAAAAGTGGTTTGTCGGATCCTAGGTCACATGAAAATTTTTGATTTTCGGGGTTTTTGATATGTTTTCAGGGTAATTTGAGCATTCTGAATCCATTTTTGACACTTTGAAATTTCAAAAACAGACATTTTCCAGGTTTCCGAGAGTCTTCATCTAATTTTTTTCCTAAAACCCGAATTTTTTTTCCCAATTTTTTCTGCCAATTAACAATATGTAATGTGATTCTGAATTCTGGATTCTGGATTCTGCTAACCATTTTCTCTGCTCTTTCCAAAAATATCCGACCGGAAACCAGGCGGAAACGTGCAATTTTCCTGATTGACACTGACTGACATCGGTCGAAACTAGTACACATCTTCAAGTATTTTGGCTCATATCCCATCTCCAGAAACTCGATATACCCTTCCTACCATATAAACATCTCTGACGTTTCCATTCATCAAAAAATAGCCGGTCATATGGCCGGGATTTCCGCTCGGTGTCATTTTACAACTCGATTCGTATATCTCGCTCGATTCCCCCACTCATTTGTCGTTTTTCAGTGTCACACGCTTTTTTCTCAACCAATTCTATCGTTTTTTCACTGTTTTTAATGATTTTGGATCGGTGGCCTAGGATCCGACAGCTAGGCCTAAAAAAGTAATGAAAACCCGGAAAGTTTTGGTTTTTGAGATTTCAAAGTGTCAAAAATGGCCTCAGAATGCCTAAATTACCCGGAAAACACAGCAAAAACCCCGGAAATCAAAAATTTTCCCAATGGCCTAGAATCCGACAAACCAATTTTGCAAAAGTTCGGCCACAGATTCAAGATCCAAACTTTTCAAATTTTTTTGGATTTTTCTAATTTTTTGGGATCCGGGTTTTTTCAACGTGGGAAATTCGAATTTGATCACTTCCAACCTCAGTCGGTGGCCTAGGATCCGACAACTTGCAAAAGTTAGGCCATCACTCAAAATCTTCAAATTTCCTCGTTTTTCTTGGTTTTTTCTGATTTTTCTTTGTTTTTTGCGGTTTTTAATAGATTTTAGTGGTTTCTGTACTCCCTAGACCATAAAGTACAATCCACGTCATCAGGGTCCCTGGGGTCCATGACGCCTCCCTCTAACCTCATTTTCCATTTGGAAAAGTGGATTTGGAGAGTCGTGAATCTCAAAAAGTTCGGATTCTCTTGCATTTTGTCGTTTTACGGCGGGTTTTGAGTAGCTACGGTGATTTTGAGGCGGTGGCCTAGGATCCAACTTGCAAAAGTTCGGCCACAGATCCAAACTTTTAGGGAATTCATATTATAGTGATTTTTTTTTTGGTTTTCTTTGATTTTCACACGGTTTTCTTTGATTTTCTTTTTTTTAGGTTCAAGTACCACTTTATCACTATCATCCCTCCTCCGAAAATCCTCAAAACTTGTGCAAAACAAATAAATAAAAAAAAACCGCAAAAGTGTTCAGATTCTCGATATTTACACACCACGCAGTGTCTTTTGACTAGAAATGAACCCTCCGCGGCAATATATGCTATTTCGCAACCTTAAAGATGCCTTTGGCACCTAATAAATCAAAAATCGGAAAAAACATGGAGATTTTTAGTTTTCTTTTGGTTTTTCTGGTTTTTTCGAGTAGAATGTGAAAAGTTGATATGATTTGAAAACTTAATTTTCATTTTTTGAACAATAAAAAAATAATTTAAAATTTTTTTTTTTTTTTTTTTCAAATTTTTTTTCAACACATTTTTTTTTACTTGCCACATCTCATAAATCAAATTTTAACATCACATTTCCCTCTTTCCCACCCATGAAAAATAGAAAAAAAATGTTTATGCACGGCTAATGGCCCGTTTGGACACCTACTTTACACTAAAAGTTGTGTAACTCAATCAGAGATTTTTATTCTCTCCTGAAAATTGTTGTACCGTAAGGCAATAAATCAAGAATAATGGAAAAAATATTTCAGAGTTCCAGGAAAAAAATTGAGTGGGTTACGGTAGGTGGAAGTTGAGAAGGTACTGAAAACCCGGAATTTTTGGTTTTCGAATTTTCTAAGTGTCAAAAATGGGTTTAGAATGCCTAAATTACCCGGAAAACATATCAAAAACCCCGAAAATCAAAAATTTTCCCAATAGCCTAGAATCCGACAAACCACTTTTGCAATAGTTCGGCCACAGACCCAAACTTTTCAAAATTTTCCGGATTTGTCTAATTTTCTAGGATCCGGGTGTTTTTAACGTTCTAAATCCAAATTTGATCACTGCGAACTTGTAAAACATCATTCTCCAGCGCCCCCCGGCCACTTTACTCATAAAATCTCAGAGATCAAATTCACTTTTGACGTCAATTTGTCCTACATTTTTAATCGGTCAGAGGGGCGGGGGGAGACAAGTGTCTAGCTATTTTTGGTATGCATTTTCATTTTCAATTTTGTTGGTGTATTTTTGTCTAGGAAAGAGAAAGTGGAGGTTTTTTATTCATTTTCTTAATTTTTTTTTTCAAAACTTTCAAATCTCAAAAAACATTGGTTTCTTCAAGTTTCAAATGTGAAATTTAGATTCAGACTGTCCAAATTACCCGAAAACCATAACAAAAACCCTGGAAATCCAAAAAAAAAATCCTGTGGCCTAGGATCCGGCAAACTACGAAAGTTCGGCCGCAGACCCAAGTTTTTCGAAATTTTCTGGATTTTTCCAAATTTTTGGGAGTGGGGGTTTTTCAACGTCCTGAATTCGAATTTGACAACTTTAGAACCCAAAAGTTACCCGGTGGCCTAGGATCCGACAAATTGCAAAACTTCGGCCACAGACCCAAAATTTTCAAATTTTACCGTTTTTCTTCGTTTTTCTTGCATTTTGCTTGTTCCACCTCCATTTTTTCTCAAAACTCTTCCGCGCGGAACTAAAAATCCTTTCCGCAACCGTAATGACACATTACTAATCTTCCACCCTTCCACTATACAAACAATGCCACACCCGCCCCTCTCGCCGGGGTTGACTTCCATCCTTCCACTTGGAAAAGTCTGTGTACAAACAAAAAAAAGCTGATGGGGGCAGGCAGATGGAATGCTCATAGAGTACAAGTTGTGCGCGTTTCCAAGAGCCTCGTTTCTTGAAAAAATTCGTTTTTTTGAAATTTTTTGGAGTTTTTTCTTTTTTTTAGAGTTTTGCACTTTTAAGTTGGTTTTTAAGTTTTAAAACTATTCCAAAACAACTTAAAATTGCTTGGCAATCATTTTTGACCCATTTACCGTCGATGGCCTAGAAACCCAAATTTTGCAAAAGTTCGGCCACGGACCCAAAGTTTTCAGTTTTTTTCGGATTTCTTCAAAGTTTTTCCTATGCAGGTTATTTTTTGCTCTCTTTCATCTGAGCTTCTTCATTTTCTCTGAAAACGCTGTTTTCCACTTCTTTTTCACATTTTTCCTGAATATGACTCAACTCAACTCAACCCAACTCAATTTTCTTTCTTTTTTTTCTTATTCTTCACTTTTCAATATCAAAATTGAATATGTACATATTTCAGGAAGCGAAAAAAACCGAGAAGAACAATGTCTGAGTGGAGTTGGCAAAACCGCGAGAAAGCCATTCACGAGAAGGTTGGTACTGGCCTAGGATCCGACAAAGTTCGGCCAGCCCTTTAAATTCATAAAAATAGCTTAAAAACCTTCTAAACTATCCACAAACCAATTTTCAATCAATTTGGAGCACTTTTGCTCCGGTGGCCTAGAATCCGACAAACCATCTTGCAAAAGTTCGGCCACAGACCCAAACTTTTCAATTTTTCTCGGATTCTACTAATTTTTCGTCTATCTTGACCCAAATTTTGCGCTGAATTTGAATCTGATGTCAAAAAACGATTTTCAGGTCTTCGACACCCTCTCCAGACCGCTTTCTCGTGCCAGCAAGCAGAATTCGCCATCGAATCAACCAAAAGAGTCACCAGCGAGCTCTCCGTGAGTTTTTTGAAGTATTCATCAAATTTGGGAGGGAAAATGGCAAATTTGACAAAAAAAACGGTGAAAAACCAAAATCTAGGTGGTGGCCTAACTTTCGCAAATTGTCGGATCCTAGGCCACCCATTTCCTAAAGTTCAAGGTGGTCAAATTTGGATCCCCCACGTTGAAAAACCCCGAACCGCCGAAAATTAAGAAAATCCAAAAAATTTTCAAAAGTTTGGGTCTGTGGCCGAACTTTTGCAAATTGGGTTTGTCGGATGCTAGGCCACCGATGAAATTTTTTGAAATTCGGGGGTTTTGATATGTTTTTCGAGTAATTTGGGCATTCTGAATCCATTTTTGACACTCTTAACCTTCAAAATTCAACCGTGGCCTAACTTTCGCAAGGTGTCGGATCCTAGGCCACCATCGGCAAGTAGATGGAAATCACTCCAAATCTCCCCTAGAATCCAAAAAAATCTCTTTTATCCGGATCTCTGATCCAGATCAACACACACACAGCCACCCTCAAAAACATTTTTTTTTCTTTGCAAAAAAAAAAACTTCACTAACCAAATCTGCGCATATTCTGCCCATTTCCCGGGTGTCTCGGGTGTGCGTCACACACTCCCTCATTCATTCATTCATTCATCGACACTGCAAATCAACAATTCCAAGAGAAAATTGGGAAAATCTGATTTTTTTTGCCTTCCACGTGGACCAAATTTCATTAGCGAGACTTGGTATTGTGACCTGGTTGTTTTTTCGTTTTTTCGGTTATTTTTATAATTCTTAGAATTATTTTTCTTGGCAATATATATTTTTCCTTTTTCCCATAGTCAGGCCCTTAAATCCCTGGAAAAAGTGAGAAAAAGATTAGAAAAGTGACCCCAAAAGACCCCAAACCCCTACAAAGAGTAAAAAATGAAATATGGAGTTTTTGATGGTTTTTGGTGTTTTTTAGAGTCGCCGGGCTTAGTTTTAATGTGGGGGTTGTGTTTTAAGGGATTTGGAATTTTTTGGAATTTTTTTTTGAGAAAAAAAAATTTTGAAATTTTTTTTTTTTTGAAATTTTTTTTTTGATTTGAGTGCTACATTTTGTTGTTAGAAATTATGCTTTAAAATTGTAAAAAAAATTTTTGAAATTTTTTTATTTTTTCACATAACCCCCCCCCCCTTATGTTTTTTTCAAAATTTTCGAAATTTTCAAAAATTTCCAAATTTTTTCTAATATTTTTCCCTAACTCACCACACCTCATAAATCACATCTTAACATCACATTTCCCCATTTCCCACTCTCAAAAAATAGATAAAAATGTTTATGCTCGGCTAATGGCCCATTTGGACACCTACTTTACACTAAGAGTCGTGTAACTCAGTCAGAAATTTTTATTTCCAGCTGAAAATTGTAGTACCATGAGGTAATAGGTCTAATATAATGGAATAAAAATTTCAGAGTCCTAGGAAAAAAATAGAGTGGGTTACGGTAGGTGGAAGTTGAAAAAAGTACTGGAAATCCGGAAATTTGTTATTTTTGAAATTTCTAAATGTCAAAAATGGCTTCAGACTGCCCAAATTACCCGGAATACTTATCAAAAACCCCAAAATTCCAAAAATTATTTGGTGGCCTAGGATCCGACAAGCCACCTTGCAAAAATTCGGCCACAGATCCAAGCTTTTCGAAAATTTCCGGATTTTCCTAATTTTTTGGGATCCGAGGTTTCTCAACGTGGGGAATCCGAATTTGATTACGTTGAACCTCAGAAAGCGTTCAATGGGTGGCCTAGGATCCGACAAATTGCAAAAGTTCGGCCACAGATCCAATTTTTTGGGATCAAGGGTTTTTTAAGGTTCTGAATTCGAATTTCACAAGTTCAACAGCTAAATCCATCTCTCTAGAGAATTCATAAGGTATGGACATATTTCGGAGAAAAAAGATAAACCAAAAGCAAAACCAAAAGCCGAAACATTTTCTCGTCCAGATTTTTCTGATAAATAAGTTTTTCTTTTTCTTAAGTTTCCCATCGTCCATTTTCTATTTTCGGACGGACGCCTTCCTTTCGCTTTTCGCTGCCAAGAAATTCCCACCAAACCCAGCCGGATGATGATATTTTCGCGAAAAATAATGAGATCTTTCTCATTTTCTCGACTCGACAAAATAAATCTCACTTTTTTCTCATTTCCCATTTCATTCCGTTTCTCATAAACTGACCCCACAACACATTCTGAAAAACAGCAACCCCTCCTCAAAAAAAATTGCAATTTTTTCCAAATTTTCTTCTCCCAGAAAACCAGTGAGAAATGGGTCGGAACTGGGTCTGGAAATGAGCCAAGGTTAGGTATAATTAGTGATGTTCGGTGTCCTGCGGAACATGAGTCATAGCCGTTTTTGAAGGTTGCGAAACGTCGGGGCACCTTAGATCAACTGAAAACGCTATAGAATGCTTGGGAATTGGTGGTACGACGTTTCGCAACCAAAAATTTTAAGTTGAATAGGAAGTTGCGAGATTTTGGGGGTTGCGAAACGTCGGGGTGGCGAAGTGGAGGTTGGAATGCTCAAAAACTAGAAAATTTCGCACCTGCGACATTTCGCAACTACGACGTTTCGCAACTTGGTCAGAATGATGGCTTGGTTGCGAAACGTCGTAGTTGAAATTATGAAAGTTGAAAGGTGAAAGTTGCGAAACGTCGTAGTTGCGAATTGAAAGTAGAAAGTTGCGAAATGTCGTAGTTGCGAAACGTCGTAGTTGCTAATCTGAAAGTTGAAAGTTGAAAGTGGAATGTTGCGAAACGTCGTAGCTACAAATTGAAAGTTGAAAGTTGCGAAACGTCGTAGTTGCGAAACGTCGCAGTCGCAAAGCAAAGCTTCTCTACCTCAAAAACTCGAAATCCCCGAAGTCCGACGTTTCGCAACTTGGTCAGAACTTCACATGGTTGCGAAACGTCGTACCTATCATTTTCCATCAATTTCAAGCCCATTCAACATCTCGAACTCTCGTCTCCCATCAAATCTGCAATATGTCCCCTGTACCATGTCCCTTCCCCAATTAGTCCGCTAGAGCGCACTTCCAACAACACCGACGGCAGCCGGTGAGTTCCGCTCCAACAGCCCCGCTGAAACACACATTTTTCCACTCGGAAGACGCCAGTCTGAGAGGGGGAAAGAGAGAAACAAAAAGTGTACACACCATGTACACATACACCTCATGTTTTCCACTATGAACCGAACTTTTTCTAGAAAAAGAAAATGCATATTTTTCAAAAAAAAATTCTCTAGAATCCTACGTTTCTTTTGTCCACTTTTTCCTGTTTTTCACGCGTTCCTTTTTGTCCTTTTTTTTCGGAGAATTTGAAAAAAAAAATTTCCTTAACTTTCCCTACTTTTCAGAGGTTACTGTAGCCCCCCGTTTTTCGGCTTCTGACTCACTTCTGAAGGCTGAGTTTCTTGTTCCAAAAAACCAAAAAAATTTCCCTCAAAAAGTACCATGTTTGACGGATTATGGTGCATGGACTCGTGGTAAGTGATAAGAATAGGGGGATAATTTTCTATGGAAAATGGGGTGTGATTATGAGGAAGTTTAGTGTTGCTTTTCTATGGGAAATTGGCTATTTTGAGGTTTCAGGTTTCGCAACTTTTTAGTAGGCGTCTACGACGTTTCGCAACTTATGAATAGTCGAAAATTGCGATGATTTGCAGCAAATTGAAGTGTATTGAAAGTGCGACGTTTCGCAACTTTCTAAAGCTTGAAATCATGTACGACGTTTCGCAACTTTCCCATAGTTCCAAATTGCGACATTTCGCAACCATTTTTTTGTTTGAAATCTCGACGTTTCGACATTTTCTCACATTTTGAATTAAAACTACGACATTTTGCAACCCTTCACTATTTCTTGGAGTTGCGAAACGTCGGAGTGGAAAAATGTTGAATTTGGAAGTATGGTGGTTGCGAAACGTCGTGGCTGCAAAAAATTTCCGGTTGCAAAGTGTCGTAGCTTCAAAACTTGATGGTTGCGAAACGTCGTAGCTTCAAAACTTGATGGTTGCGAAACGTCGTAGCTTCAAAACTTGATGGTTGCGAAACGTCGTGGCTGCAAAAAATTTCCGGTTGCAAAGTGTCGTAGCTTCAAAACTTGATGGTTGCGAAACGTCGTAGCATTTCTCAAGACTCAATTCGTCTAATTTCCGATCATTCCTCCCTCTTCCCCACTTTGTTGATTGTTTTTCATCCTCCCTAACATGCCTATCCGTCCGGATATTCGGATTTCCAAGAAAAACTGTCTGCCCAGTGCATTTTCTGATTTATGATCACGCACACCAAGCACCCAAAAAATATCCTTTCAAAGCCCCCAAAAAGTGCTCTTTTTCGGACCCATTGCACCAGAAAATTCGCAATTTTTCTCTCGTTTTCTCGGTTTTTTGTGAATAATTCATGGTTATAAGTGGGATGGATGGGGGGGGGGAGAGGGAGAAGGAGAAGGTCCAAAGTCTGTGAGGGAATTATTTATGTGATAAGCGGTGATAAGGACATTATCATGAGTCAAAGTCAAAATTTCGAGGAAATATGAAAGAATATGAGTTTTGGTGATGTTTTTATGGGTTTTCGGGGGAATTTTTGATATGGAAGAGGTACAATTTTGTTCTGGAGCATTTTGAAGCATTCTAGAGCATTCTGGAGCATTCTGGAGCATTCTGAACCACTTTGGAGCATTTTGGGTCACTTTGAAGCGTTTTGGAGCTTTCTAAAGCATTTTGAGTCATTTTGAACCAAAATTGAGTATTTTGGGTCATTTTAGGCCAGAATTGAGCATTCTGGAGCATATTGAAACATTCTGAACCAATCAACCCCATTTTCAATCATTTTGGAGCATTCCAGAGCATTTTAAGTCATTTTGCACCATTCTGGACCAGCTTGGGCCAATTTTGAGCATTCTAAAGCATTCTGGAGGATTTTCGAGTAGCTTTGACCACTTTGGGCCGTTTTTAAGCATTTTGAAGCATTTTGGAGCATTATCGAACATTCTAGAGTACTTTTGAGCATTTTTGAGCATTTTCGGCCACTTTTGCCCATTCTGAAGCCATTCTCCCCCTAATCGAATGACTTTTGACCCCCAGTACACCCCATTCACTACACCACAAAAAAGTTGCAAGTTGAGCCGGAAATTTGATTTCGTTAAGGGCGGAGGGAGGAGAAGTACGTCAGTGATATGCAGAAGAGGAAGTTTTGGACGGATTTAGAGTGTTAGATCATTCAGAATGGGTTTTGGAGTGTTTTGGATGATTCTGAAGCGTTTTCAAGTCTTACGAACCGTTTTGAAGCCATTCTGAAGCCATTCCACCCCAATTTTTGCGCATTTCCTTTTCCAGCCTTATTTCTGCCGATTTTCTGGAAATCTCCCGAATCCCGGCCATTCCTGTCAACTCAACCTTGAAAAACTTCCCGGTTCTCCTGGAAAAACATCTCAAAACCGCCAGAAAACACTGAACACTATTCTAATAACTTTTTCCTTTATTTCCCAAAAATACGCTTCATAGGACGCAAAAACTAGTGGGTTTTCAGATTTTCAGCTCCCCAAAGTTCAGGTGTTTTCAAGTGTCTTGAAATTGAAAAATTTTGAACTTTTTTGCAAAACAATGGGATGTTTTTGGAGGGGGTTTTGAGAAAATTGAAAACTGAAGAGCTTTGGACCAGCTAGGACACCCCGACGTTTCGCAACTTTTCACTTTTTAAACGCAACGTGGTTTTTGGGATTTGGTTGGGAAACGTTGTAGTTGTCACGTTTCGCAATTTTGAAAAGTGATATTTTGTTGCCCCGACGTTTCGCAACTTTGAAAATGGGCATGTTTTCCTCTTGACGTAGAAGGTTGCGAAATGTCGGGGTGGCGTAATGACAAGTTGCGAAATGTCGGGGTAGCAAAGTGTAAAGTTGCGAAACGTCGCTCCCAAACCGTTTTTCCCTCACTTTCCACCCCCAAAACCATCAAACCACACCCAATATTTACCCCTCCCCTCTTTGCCCCCTTCTCCCATCCCCCCACAAGTAGGATAAGTGGTGAAAGAAAAGCACGTGAAAAATGTGAACGAAAAGGTATCAAATATCTCGTCTCGTCTCGTCTCCACCCCTAGTCCTTCTGGCTGGTGGTGGTAATGAGAATCCGCTCGGTAATTATTATTTGTCTGTTATTATACCCCACCCTGTTTTTTTTCGAAAATAATAAGAAAGACATTTTTTTTCCCAATGATACCCTTTCTATTCTGCGTAGAAAACCATCGCCCAAAAGTCCATTCATTCCCCGATTCCCCGTAAATCCCCCAGAAGGGAAGAAAAGGGGGCGTGGCCTTCTCAAAATAGGCCCCGCCCACTTTTCTTGAGCACACGGGGGCACCGCATTAGAGCTCTCTAAGCTGCTGCTTGGCAGAGCAGGATGACCACATTTTTTTTTCAATTTTAAGATGGTTTTCAATTTCAAAATTCAGCTTCAACATGTTCTCCG
>LR582485.1:0-27496 GCA_900536345.3 Caenorhabditis sp. 39 LS-2015 | reverse complement strand
CGAACTGGCGTTCATCGACCAGTACGGAAGACAGGTAACTATCCTCTTATCAACTTCCTTATCTTATCCTATCCTTCATTGTCAGGTGATCGTCTCCACCGACAAGGACGTTCGTGAGGCGATTCAGCAGTCGAAGAACAAGCTGAAACTGCACACAACTCTACGCGACGGACACGTCATTGCCGCCGCTGATATGGCCGAGGCGGCGAGAGGAGGAAGGCCGGCGAGGAGTCAAAGTGTTCCGCCGGTTAGTTAGTTGATTAGTTGGTGATATGATTAGTGATGAGCTCTAAGTTTTGGGGAAAGGGGGAGGGGAGGGGGGAGCAATGAGATCGTCAAGCTTTTTGCCAAGATCAAGTCTGTGGGGGCAGCAAATTTAGGAAGATCTTTCCCATTGATCACTAGAGGTCAAGGGGATTAGTGATATGAGGAAGTGATAGTTCCGGGTATCATCATTAGCACCTCTACTTAAAATTTAGTGATAAAATCCACTGATAAGAAGCTTCCAAGCTTCCTAAGCTCTACTGGACTGGGATAAGCCCTCTAGACCTGAAATTTTGAGCCCTGGAAGGTCAAGCACTTCCCTTCCACCCTCACCCCTCAAGCACCCCTTGAAAGGTCGGAATGGGTCACTTTTCCCGTTTTTTTCGAGTTTATGGAGTAGGGTGGTAACCCGAAACTATACCAAAACCTAGACTAAAAGTCACCTGCCCCTTCCCTTCCATGATGACAAATTTCTCTTTTTCTTCCCATAGACTTCCCTCTCAATGTTCCCACGAGCCGAGTTGAGCCGGCAGGGCAGGTGATAAGTGATAAGCGCCACTGATAAGGGGTGGACTCATGACTGAGTGACACGTCATCACTCCCTCCTCCTTCCCTTGTTTACAACTTTTCAGCAGCTCCAGCTCCGCGCTCCAAGGGCCACAAGGGCTTCCAGTAAAAATGAATGGGAAAGAGAGGAGGAAGGAAAATAATGAATTCGTTTAGGAGCCAAGGAGCTGGAAGTGGAAGGAGGGGGGAGGAACACTTAGAATTGGGAAGACGAGGGGGAAGTGGAAGGGGGGGGGGAGAGGAGAAGGATGCAATTAACATAATGGTTTGATGATTTTTGGATTATGAATGAGGGGAGATATGGTGCGGAGAAGCGGAGATCATATGAGTAACTAGCTGGAAGCCTAGGTCAGCCGTTGCTTAGCTAACCTTGACCTGACGCAGTGGTTGGTTAAGCCTGGTCTATTCCTGACTCAGACGTTGCCTAGGAATTGGAAACCGAAAGGCTAGAGGTAAGTAAGGACTGGTCAAGGGTTAAGCAACGGCTGACCTAGGGTCCAACCCGGTGCCCAGTCGTTGCCTAAGCCTTGTCTACCGGTTGGATAGTGACATTGGCAAGGATTGACCTAGGCTTAGACAACCGCTGACCCAGGCTCTTTTCCCACGTTTCCAGTGTGATTATTCTCGTCGGATTAGCCGGTTTTCTTCTTCTGAAACACTCTAATCCTAAAATGTGCATTCCTAAGATTTCATTTGCTCAGAATAGAAGGATTATTTAGTCACAGTCATGAGTCCATTTAGTCACCCTCCCCCCCCCCCCTTCTCCCTCTGAAGCTAATTGCTTTTCGGAACGTCACCAGCAGCAGAACGCGTGTTTTTTGTCTGGAATAGAGAGGGATGGAAATTGAGCCTGAAAGTGACATTTTTCGAGTTAGGAGGCATTTTGAATCATTCTATACCCACTTCCCCGCCTAACAACTTCTCGGAATCCAAAAATCGTTGCTTCAACTTTACATAAATAAATCTCCGTCCATCCAAAGCGCAGACATGTCTTATTCTGGGCGCCCGGAAGCCCGGAAGCCCGGAAGCCGTATTTCTCCCCCCACTCCCCTGACGATTTATCACTTTGAGAAGCGTGGTGAAGGGAGGGAAACATGTGAAACATTTGAAACATATTCATCCTTCCTAAGCAATTCGGAAGTTGAAAATATAGAATCATTTTTCAAAATCCAAGATTTTCGAATATTCCCACGTCCGTCCGCTCTGTGCGCACATGAGAAATTCCGGGAAAGGTGCAAAGTCTGAAGAGATTTGAAATTCCGGAGGTATTCAAGGGGAAAGAACGCGGGGAACGATGGTGTGACGCAGTTTGGAAGGTAGGGACAAGACTGGAGTTGGGGAATTGATGACGAGTGGTTTGGAATGGTGTAGAATGCTTTGGAATGCTCCAGAATGCTCCAGGACCTGTCTGAATGATCTAGACTGCATTAAGATGCTCTAGAACTCTCTGAAATGTTCCTAAGCCGGTATGAATGATCTGGAATGTTCCAGAATGCTTATGACTACTTTGAAATGCCTCAGACTGCTCAGAATGCTCTAGGATGATCCGGAAACCTTAAAACTGCCTTAGAATACTCTAAGATGCTCTGGGATGCTCTGAAATCCCTTTGATTGCTCAACGCTGTTTCAAAATGCTCTGGAATGCCTCAAAACGCCCCAAAATGCTCCGGAACCCGTAAATAGGCACAGGAATGCTCTAGAATTCTCTAGGATGATCCAGAAACCTTGAAACGGCCTTAGAATGCTCTAAGATGCGCTAGAATCATTCTCAATGCTCCTGATCCCGGTTGGATGCTCTAGAATGCTCCTGAACCCGTTTGAATGCTCCAAAATGCCCACACCTGTAAATCGACTCAAAACCCTCTGAAATCCGTCCCAAATCATCTTGAACATCCCCTTATTCAACTTGACATTTTCATTCTCAAAACCCAACCAACCCAACCCCAAACCCTCAACAAAATTCTCAAAATCTGTCACTCCCCGAATCAGATGTTTCATCTCTCACCCCTTGCCTCCTCCTCCTCCTCCGTTTCTTCCGCTTGCTCTAGGAAAAATGCAAATGTACACATACACACGGAGTATGTAAACATGGAAAGGGAGGGAAGAGGGGGGGGGTGGTTTATATATATATTTCTGGCACTTGAGGGACTACGACTTCTCGAGGTTCAGAAATCTCAGCTCAGAAGCTATGGGAATCAATGTAAGGTCTGATCTAGGCTGAAACTACCCCTCAAGATGGGACCCAAAGTAACGGCTGATCTAGGCTGAAAACCGTGTCCAAAATACCCTTTAAACCATTCCATTTCTTCCAGGAGCGCTCCTACAACACCTACCCACAACGCTCCCCATCATCAATGGAAAGTGCACCCGAGGCGACCTACCGTAACCATCAGATCAGCCGCACCATGTCACCGCCGCCAATGTCGACTACTGGAACTGCCAACACACATTCTCCGCCGTTGAGACAGATTGGAGAAACTGTCAAGACCACCTATCATCATTCTTATGGTGGCGGATTGGCTGGGGTGAGTGGAGATGGGAAAATGAGGGGCTAGGGGTAGGCAAGGACTGAGTTAGGAGAAGGTAACAGGTAGTCAAGGATTAGGTAAGGACTGAACTAGTGCTAGGTAAGGGCTGGGTCAGAAGTTGCTACTCAGTCCTTGCTCAACCGTTACTGAGTCCTTACTCAGTCCTTACCTAGTCCTTACTCAATCCGTACTAATGTGGCAGTTTCCTATAGTTTTTGATCATCCCATCATCATCCTTGACCAAAAATATCAAAAATTCCGACGTATGTCATTGTCGATTCAGAATCCAAAATCCAGAATTGACAATTAGATTTGCGGGGTCGATCTGTACATAATGTGTCAAAAATCAGATTAGACATCAAAACCGCCAAAAACATGACAAAAACATGACAAAAACAATGCCAGATATGGCTTTTTTATCCAATAAAACCATGGGATTCTATCGGAAAAAACACGCAAATTTCCTGGCATTTCCGGCGGTTTTTATGGGTCAAAAACTATCGAGATTGGATCAAAAATTAACGTATAAAACTCTTAAACACTTCCGGAGCCTCTTTCCATCGTTTATTCTGACCTAAATGGGCGGAAATTCTGCGAATTATTTATGAGGAAATAGCGGCTGAGAGATGCACTTAGAGGGGTGGCAAATCGGCGACATTTGGAAACAAATTTGGGCATTTTTTCAGTACCCTGGCGGTGGATTCAAGGGATATCCGTATGGTGGATACTCGAATAGCATTCTATACGGAATGCCGCCACATAATGGAATGCTTTGGAGGTGAGGAGCAGGGCATTTTGGGTCTGGGATCTATATGTAGCATTCTAGAACGTTCTAGATCATTCTGCGACATTTTGAGGCATTTGGAAGCGCTTTGAACCATTTTGGCCCCAGTTTCAAGCATTCTGGAGCATTTTTAAGCATTCTAAAGCATTCTGGATCATTTTTAAACATTTTTAAGCGCTATGATGCGTTTTGGACCAGTTTCAAGAATTTGGAAGTATTTTGCGCCTCAGATCATTACATAACGTGCTGAGAGAATTCTAGACCTCTGTTTTAGAGCACGGTGCATTTAGGACACATTCTAGAGGATTCTGGGGCATTTCAAAGCATTTTAAAGCGCTTTAGTGCATTTTGGAGTGTTCTAAAGTATCATAGAGCATTGTGAAGCGTTCTAGAGCATTTCGAAGCATTGTAAAGCATTACCTGGGGCATTTCAGAGCGTTTTGGAGCATTCTGAACCGTTTTGAATCACCTTAGCGCATTCTGGACCATTTTTGAGCACTTTCGACAATCCTGAAGCGTTTTCAAGCGTTCCGGAGCGTTTTAAATTGTTCTAGAGCGCTTTTCATCATCCTAGCGCATTCCGAACCGTTCCAATTATTCCCCACCTCCTTCCACATCTCAAAACCACCCCCTCATCCCTCCTACTCCCAGATTCCTTGCCAACCCGTTCCCATTCGGCAACCAGTCGCGCACCTTCATCGGACCCAACAAGTACCATCATTTCGGCGGCTACAACCACATGTACTCTTCCGGAGGATTCGGCGGACCAGTTTGGTAATCTGACCATGATGACCATTTTTTTCTCTCTCTGAAACATGCGTACCATATCCAACTCTCTATATTTTTGTATATAAATAAGCCCCGCCCACTCCGCTTTTTTTCTGTAGTTTGTGCTCTCTGAACTTGATTGCTTTGTGATTGATTAACCTTTTCTCTTTTTCTTTTTGTGTGTTTTTTCTACTGCTATTCACATAACAGTAATGATGTGGATCAAATAAATTTTGTTTATATAAAGCTGAACGCTGATGTGACCCGGTACGCACCATGTAACGATAAAAGATATCAGAAAGCTGTCAACTAAGAAGTTGTCATTTTGCTTAACGTTTTGCGTATTTTTGTAGTTGACCATTTTTCAATATCTCTTACCGTTCTTCCGTCCGGTTAGAATTCAATTTCCATTCCACCTCATTGAGTTTTTGGTTGGTGATGGATGATGTGTGGATCGTATGGATCATTTGCCGACGGGAGGAAGGACTAGTCAACTAGTAGTCAATCACATCATTTTTTTTCATTTTTCTAGTGTGATTGTGATATCTAGAATCTAGGAGTACCATACTATAAGCCAATAGCATATTGTCCCCTAGGCTTAAGCAAGGTCTGACCTAGAAGACCCTTCCTAACATAAGGTAGGCTTAACCAAGGACTAGATAAGGACTGATTGTGAGTCAGGCCTGGCATCACACACAATTAGGCTAAGGTAAGATCTGATCCAGGCTTAGGAAAGTCGAACCTTGCTAAGTTAGGCTTAGGCAAGGACTAGGTCAGAGAAGCCTTATGCTAGGTCTAGACAAGGATTACCTCAGGACTGTTTTTGTTCTAGGCGGTCAGGCTTAGATAAGGACTACTCAAGGTCAGTCATTCCTTACAATTAAGCATGTTCTTACAATAAAACAATGTTTGACTTAAGAGAGTCAAGCCTTGTTAAGTTAGGCTTAGCCAAGGACTAGGTCAGCCATGACTTAAAATTGGCTTTTTCAAGATTTTTGAACTCGTTTTTTTTGTTGAAAATCGTGTCATGTCTTACTCGAACTATGAGCATTACTGGTTCTAACTTTGACAAACACTTGTCGACTTCATGACTCCTCTCCAGTCAGTACATATTTACACTTGGAAACAAGTCAGCCAACCAACCAACCAACAGCTGTTCATGCTCGCTCGTTTTTCTCTTTTTCTCTTTTGCTCTTTTCCTCAATATTCCACAGAGCAAAGTTGACAGAAAAAAATCAAACAATTCGCTGCTCTGCTCTGCATGCACTGCACTGCACCTAGTTCAGTTTGTCATTTTTTCCATTTTTTCAATTTTCCAATTTTAAAAAGCTTCATTGCCCCTGGTATCCGTAATTCGGCTATTTTTCCCTTATCAACACTAAAAACTTCAATTCCTCCTTTTCAAAACCGCTAAGCGAGTGTTACCGTAATCCAAAACCTTGGTGGATTTCGCTATTCTAATTGTAACGCAGTTTTCTGATCTTTTGAACTTCCAGGTTTCTCAGAATTTTGGATTTCAGTTTTTAAAGTTTCTAATTTATTTTTGTCCATTTTCCAAAGTCAAAAACCGAAAAATTAGAGAAAATGGTACCTAGAACTTTGAAAAATGCGTTTTTGAGAAAAAAAGTTGTAGTTTGTAGTCTGATAAACTGTTAGAGTATTAAAGTTATGCACTCGACCTTAAGGATCAAGTATTTTTAATTTTGTGAATAAAATGTAGTTTGTAATCTAGTTTTTAGGCAAGTTAAACGGGTTATTAGAAAAATTTGTAGTTTGTAGTTTGATAGATTTTAAATTGTGAGTATTAAAGTCAGTTTCGACCTTAATGCTAAAGTATTGTCAATTTTTGAAATAAAATGTAGTTTGTAGTCTAGTAATGCCTAAGTTTCGCTATTATTTGCACTGCGCCGCCCGCCCTTCACCGCCAAAACTTCTGATAGAAATTGCCGCCTAGAAGTCGAGGTGTTAGTGAGAGAAAACTAGTTATCCATCCTCCTCCTCCTCATCCCTCTCCGTTTTCCCATTAGCATATAAATATAAAAATATATAACAAAAGTAAATAAAACAGTTTTTGTGTGTGTGAATGTGACTCTTCGTTGGATTCACTACTATTTTTGACTAGTGAAAATTGATTTTTTTTTAATTTTATTCTAATTTTTTTCAAATTTTTTGTTGTTGATAGGATAGGATAACTTAATTGTCCTCAATTTCCTCTAAAAAAACACAAAAATCCCGATAATTAACGCTGAATTCCTTGTTTTTCATAAATTTTGCAAAAAAACACAGTTATCGTCAAAAAATTCATATATTTGTCCCATATCTACATAACGATAAGAGATATCAAAAAACTGTCAACTAGGAAGTTGTAGCTCTTGACATTTTGAGTATTTTTGTAGTTGACCGCTTTTTGATATCTCTTACCGTTCCTGAGATATACGTTAAAATAGGTGTCACCTAGGGCTCCAAAACCAAACATTTCGATAGAAACAGTTGCAACTAGAGCGATAGGCTATAGCATCAAAAAAATACCTCAAGATGGTCAATTTTAGCTCAATGACCCTGAAAAATTGATCATTCTTCGCCTCAAGTGGCAATGGCTTCAAAATGGTCAAATCTTCCCTGTTACCGAGCTAAAATAGTCCATCTTGACCACTTTTTGAGCTATAACTCTAGTAGGAATGGTTGCGAAATGTCGGGGTTTTGAAATGTCGAGTTTCTGTCAAATTTTCCGTGTTACCAAGCTAAAACAGTCCGCCTTCCGCCTTGACAACTTTTTTGGACTATAACTCTAGTTGGAATGGTTGCGAAATGTCGGGTATTCAAAATTATGACTCTTCCTGACATTTTTTCCCAATTTCCCCATGATTCACCAATGCAAACAAGCCGCTTCTTTTCCTCCTCCCGCTCTTTCTCTTCCACCTCTCTCTTCGATCATCTATCTATATGCATTTTATGGACGACCAAACCATCTGTGGAAAAGAGGGAAGAGAAAGAGAATAAGGGGAGGGGGGAGGAAGAGGTGTGATGATGCATCATCAAGTATTATTATTATCGAAAAAGCGGCGGCGGTGGGCGGTGTGTGTGAGTGGGGGGTGGAAGGGAGTTTTGCTTCCAAAAATTGATTTTTTTTTTCTCGAAATTTTCCAAATTTTTTTCAAAATTCCAACTTTCTCTCCCTCTCCATATTCAGTAAGTGCGCTCCATTGAGAAATCTCAAAAATTTTGAAAATTTTGATACTCTCAATGAAGCGCATTTGCAAATTCCATCTCTTTCAACTTTGAAGTTGGCAAGTGCGCTCTATTGAAAATTCTCAAAAATTTTGAGAATTTTGGGATTCTCAATGGAGCGCATTTGCAGAATATCAACTTTTCAGTTACTGGGAAGTGCGCTTCATTGAGAAATCCCGGAATTCTCAATGGAGCGCACTTTCACTTCCATTTAAGCAAATTTTGAAAAAATTAATGATACAAGTGCGCTCCATTGAGAAATTTCAAAATTTCAAAATTTTTGGGATTCTCAATGAAGCACATTTGCATAACATCAACTTTTATGTTATCGGAAAGTGCGCTCCTTTGAAAAATCCCAAAATTCTCCCTAGAGTGCACTTCCACTTTCACCTTATCATATTTTTGTCAAATTAATGATGCAAGTGCGCTTCATTGAGAAATTCCAAATTTTTGAAATTCTCTCAATAGAGCGCACTTATCTTGCCGATCGCATGATTTCCAATTTTCCCAATTATCGATTTTTCTCAATTTTCCGATTATCGATTGATTTTTTTCCATTTCTTCCAGAATGTGGTCTCCCTGGCTAATCGTGATCTACACCCTGATGTGTCTCGTCGTTATCTTCTTCCTGATAATGATCGCCTGGTTCCTGTACTCGGATCGTCGACGGAGCAAGATGATTGATGGTTAGTTGGTTGGAAATCAATTATCGATTGATTTCTAAATTATTGATTGATTATCGATTAATTTTTCCTTCAGAATCCATCGTAAATCCACAAAAAGCGACAGAGGTTTAAATTTTTCGTTTTTGATTTTGATCTACCCTCCCCCACTGGACAATTACGGTTATCATTATCACAATTATCACTTTTTTCCTCATTTCGAATGAATTTTTCATCGTATTATCAATATCAATTCTGATTAATCTGATCCCAAATGTTGACAAACGAGTCGTCCACACTGAACTTTCGCTCCGCTTCAATCTCCAATTCCTTGCGTTTTCGAGCGATTTCGTCGACTCCCGGCAGCTGAAGTGACTCGAATCCGCTGAGATCAATGGATCCTGCCGTTCGTCCGCTTCCGCCACCTGCCAGAATGGTTTCGTCCGCGCGGAACGACGCGGAAGACGCGTCCGTGGCGGAGATTTCGATATTGGTGAGGAGTGAGTTGTCGGCGAGGATGGTGGAGATCTGGAATGAGATTTATTGCAGAGTCAGAGGAGTTTTTAGGGGTTGCGAAACGTCGGGGTAGTGAAAAGTGCTCAAAAACTACGACGTTTCGCAACTTTTCATTTTGAATTGAAGAATCCCGACGTACATTGGAAGTTGGGGGTTGCGAAACGTCGGGGTTGCGAAACGTCATGATCGCAAAGTGAAAAGTAGAATGCTTAAAAACTACGACGTTTCGCAACTGTGACGTTTCGCAACCCGGGCATTTCAAAAATAAATTCGACATCTCTCAACTACGCCGTTTCGCAACTAATAAGTTTCGAAACTGAATTCGAAGTTTAGCAACTACGACGTTTCGCAACTGTGTCGTTTCGCAACCCCGACGTTTCGCAACTTCATCGTTTTGCAACTACGACGTTTCGCAACCCCAACTACGACATTTCGCAACTATGACTACGACGTTTCGCAACTGTGTCGTTTCGCAACTGCGTCGTTCCGCAACTGCGTCGTTCCGCAACCACGACGTATCGCAACCTCAACTACGACGTTTCGCCACCCCGACACTTCGCAACTACGACATTTCGCAACCACAGCGGTTACGGGCGGAAACCAAACATTTTGCTTCTTTTGCCAATGGGTTTTTGCAAATTTTCAGCTTTCCACAAACCGCGACGTTTCGCAACCCCTTCCTCTCACCTCCATCTCCTCCTCCTCCTGCTCCCGTTCGACACTTTGAAACAGCGGCCGTTTCACCGTCGGTCTTGCGTTCATTCGTTCCTTCAATCTGGTACTTTTGACCCTTAAGGGTGTCTTGATAGGCTCCGCCTCCTCCTCCCGCTGTTTCTCTCGTTTTTGAAGGCTCTTCGCCTTCTCCATTCGTTTCTCGACTTTTTCCACGTCCAGGGTGTCCATGTAATGGGCGAATCGAGTGGGCGGCTGCCAGTTTGGGTCTTTTTTGGTATAGTGCTCATAGACCACTTCGAACATTTGTTTTAAACGGAGCAGGGGGGCCTGGAGCGGGTTTTTTTCAGATTTTTCAGCCGAAATAGCGGAAAAAACTCACTTTAAACACTCCCTTCCTGATTTCCTGCATTCTGTTCCATTCTCTTCGCTCTCTAGCTTCATATCTGGCCAGTGCTTCATAGACAATCATCATTCGCTCCTTGAGGCTCGGAATTGGCTCCAAAAAACGGAAAATTTGAAAATCCATTCTGTAGAACTTCTTTCGATAGGTTTTAATGATGGATCCCGGTGTTGGACACGGTTTTTGACGGTTTTCGCATCTGGAAAAGGGGGTTTTAGCGATTTTGATTTGGGAAATTGGGGTTTATCGATTTTCGGATCGAAAAATCAAAAAAACCAACTTTTCACCTTGAAAATCGATTTTTTATCGATTTTCGGATCGAAAAATCAAAAAAACTAAATTTTAACCTTTAAAAATGGATTTTTATCGACTTTTGGATTAAAAAATCAAAAAAACCAAATTTTCCCTTTCAAAAATCACTCACATCTTCCGAAAAGCGTCCCAATCGAATCCGCACGCGTGAAACTCCACAGCTGTCGGTTTGACGCATCGAAACAAGTATCTCAGGTACAAAAAGTGATGTTCGGGTTTGATGCGCTCTCCGGGTCTTCGATATATCCGTCGTTTTTTCGGTTTGTCAAAGTCTTTGGATTTTTCAATTTTTTTCAGAAAATCTAGCGGAACTTTGAGCGTTTCAGCGATCGAATTCAACGATTCTCCCGAGGTTAGACGTCTGGAAATTGTTATCCATTTTTTTTTTTTTTTTGTTTATTTTTATGATCAAAAATGAAAAACGCACTCTGTGATCTCATCTAGCGGATAGTTCTCCTCGTCCGCTTCGAAATTGTCGTCGAAAATGTAAAAAATGCGTTTTCGAACCGTTTCGGCGTATCGATTAGGTAGATTGTGACAAAGAGAAGGCCACAGGTGCCAGGCGGGGTCCACGGGTTTCTGGAGAATTGGAATTTTGGAAAAAATAGAGGGAATATTGACTTTTAAGTATTTTAGTTGGAAAAGAGGAATTTTAGATTTTTTTGAATTTTTTTCAGAATTGTTGAAAAATTTCAATTTCAATTTTGAAAAAATTGATTTTTATTTTTGGAAAATGAAAATTTAAAAAAATCCAATTATTCAGTTTTTCAAAAAGATTTTTCTAGAATTATTAAATAAAAAAAAATTCAAATTATTTTTCGGAATTTTTCAAATGTTAAAAATCCAGTTTTCATTAATTAATTCTGCGAAATTTGCAGAATTAATTTTTTTTGTAAATTCCAGTTTTTTGGCTTAAATTTCAAAATTTCAGTTTTTAATTTTTTTGGATAAAAAACAATTAAATTTAAATATTACGAATAAAAACTAATTTTTGAAAAAAATTGTGTTTTCTAGACTTTTAAAATTAAATGTTTTGGCATTCATTTTTTAATTATTTAAATTTTTGAAAATTCAATTTTTCAAGATTTTTCAATGAAAAATTGCAAATTCCATTTTTTTTTTCGTTCTTTTCCAAATTTTCAGCTTTTTAATTTTTTTTTGATTTTTTAAAAATTCTAGAAAAATTATTTTTTCGAAATTTAAAAAAATTGAGCAAAAATTTAAATTTTTCATTTTTAATTTAAAAATTATATGAATTATGAATTTAAACTAATTTAAAAAATATATATTTAGCGTTTTTTAGATTGATCCGAAAATGACAAGAAAAACCAAAAAATCGAAATTTTCAAATTTTTCAAATTTTTCAAAAATCCAATTTTCCCAGATTTTTGAATCAAAAAATATTAAAAATTCCATTTTTTCCCGTTTTTTCCAAATTTTAAAATTCTTAAAATTCCAAAAGTTTTGGATCAAAACTCTCACCAATTCCCACTTTCCTCCATCCACCAAATCATTGCTCTCGCAATACTGGAAAATGTGTCCATCCAGCTCGAATTTCTTCCTGAATCTCTTCCAATTCTTTCTGATCACCGCGTCTTCTGCGGGTGTGAATGTCCAAATGTCCTTGTCGAATTGTTGAAGCGAGAGTCGAACAAGACGGGTTTCGCGGGCGTTTAGGCGTAGACGAGTGTGTTGGAGCAGGTGGCCAGCTGAATTTCGTGGAGGAGGACGGGCGGCACGTTTTTTGAGGAACGGGAACGGGTTGGAGCTGGAAAAAACATGAAAATTGGATTTTGGACTAAAAAATCTAATGAATTCTATTCTAATTGTAAGAATTCGATAGCCACGACGTTTCGCAACCAAACATATCAAGTCCAATTTTTTTTTTCAATTTTTGAAAAATTCAGCAAGCGGTCATTCTTTCTAGTTTTTCTCAAACCCCGACGTTTTGCAACCAAACATATCGAGTTGCGAAACGTCGGGGCTGCCAATTTCAACATTTAATTTTGAAAAAAAATAATTGAAAATACGGATTTTGGCCTGAAAAAAATGCGAAATGATCCAGAAATTATGCCGATTTTTCGAAAATTTCCATCAAAAATTCAAATTCAGCGCGAAACTGTCAAATCGCTTCGAGACCCTCATTCCCAACTGAAATTCGTTGAAAATTGATCAAAAGGCAACCGCGACGTTTCGCAACTAGATTCTTTAGTTGCGAAACGTCGGGGTTGCGGTTTGTTCAATTTTCAACAGATTCTCGTCAAATTTTCAGCGAATTTCAGTGGGGAATGGGTCTCGAAGCGATTTGACAGTTTCACGTTGAATTTCAGATGGAATTTTTTGAAAATTCATCAAAAGTGATGAAAAATTATCAGGAAAACTAAAAAAAATCACATTTTTGGCCTAACGCACTTAGCGGCCGAAATTTTGCAACTGCTAGTAATCTAGATCACGTGACGATGAGTCTCAAAGCGAAAATATCAAAAATTTGACATTTTCGCTTTGAGACCCGGCGTCAGGCGACCTAGATATCTAACTGTTGCGAAATTCCGGCCGGTAGGGTATGTTGATAAGAAAAAAAAAATGAAAATTGATTTTTTTTTCAAATACCTCGGTTCCTCCTTATTGTTAAAATTCGATCCACTTGGTTCTTCATCTTCAACGTTTCTAAATAAAAAAAATTTCAAATTTAATTTTCAAATTTAAAAAAAAATTAAAATTTACCGTTTTTGAATGGTTGATGATGCCATTTTCCTTATCAAATAAATTTAAAATTCTGGGAAAAAAAGCAAAAAAATTAAATTTTAAACAAATCAAAAAATTTAGATAAAAATATAAAAACTGTGTTCGCAACAGCGTTGAAAATTAAATTTTTCGGGAAAATAACAAAAAAAATATTGCAAAATCAACAAAAATAGCTTCAAAAAATCAACAATAATCATTCCTCAACGTCTTCAAACTCTCGATTCTTCTTCTTCGACTTTTTCTTCTTTTTTCGCTTCTCCACGTCCTCCGGGACCTCGGAATTAACTGGAACGTCTTCAGAATTCTCCAAAACATCCCGATGCTTCGACTTCTTATGTTTCTTCGACTTTTTGCCGTCTTCTGAATCCTGGGGGCCTTCTGGAGCTTCAGAATTCACTGGAGCATCTTCCAAATCGTCAACTTCCCAATGCTTCGACTTCTTTTGCTTCTTGACGTCTTCAGGACCTTCAGAATCCTCATATCTCCGCTTTTTCGACTTTTTGTGTTTCTTGGAGGGGCTGGGAACGTCTTCTGGGTCTTCTGAAGGGATCGGGGCTTCCAGGGCTTCTGAATCAATTGGAATATCCTCAGAATCCCGATTCTTCGAGTTTCTATGCTTCTTGGACTTCTGGACATCTTCGGAAGTTCCACGAGCTTCAGAACCATCAGCAACGTCGTCAGAATCACGATTCTTCGACTTTTTTTGCTTTTTGGGCTTCGGGGCGTCTTCGGAATTTTCTTGAAGGTTAGAATCATCTGGAACGTCGTCAGAATCACGATTCTTCGACTTTTTCAATTTTTTGATCTTCTGGACGTCTTCAAAAGTTCCGCGAACTTCAGAACCATCAGGAACGTCCTCAGAATCCCGATTCTTCAACTTTCGATGTTTTTTCGGCTTCTCAACGCTTTCCGTAGCTTCTGGAACCTGCGAATCGTCCAAATCACTCTCACAATCCCGATTTGGCTCCCCGACGTCTTCAGAATCCGATTCCGACTCATCCGAGCTCTCCACGCGTTCCTTCGACGTGAACACCTTCTCCCTTCCCATCAGCTCCCTCTTCTTCCACTTCTCCGCCACCTTCTTCATCTCCTGATTCTGTCGCAGAATACTTTCCGACAATTCCATCTCGTCCTCCTCATCCTCATCTTCCGAATGGATAATCGGCCGTCTCCTTCGTTTCAAGAAAATCCGACTCGGATCCGCTTTCTCCAGCACTTTTTTGATCTTCTTCTCCGTCTCCTCCACCCATTTCGACTCCTTGGCTTTGGCGTGCTCCAGAAGCGGCTTCACGTCTTCTTCTCCAGAATTTTCATCTTCAGATTCAGAATCCTCGGGGTACTTTTCCACCAGAAGCTTGGAAGACACCTTCGTCAGCATTTTCTGTCCAGTGCCCGATTCCACCGTCTCTTTGACATCCCTTTTCGCCAAATATTCAGAATTCTCGTCGTCAACGTCGTCCACGTCTTCCGAATTCCTCTTGAGCATTCTTCGAATCAATTTCGACGATTTCGTCATTTTGGAACGCAATTTTTTGGGAAATTTGAATGCGGAGCCGTATTTTCGATCGCAGTACAGGATGAACAGCTCGATGCCGATCGTTCGTCGATAGGCAGTCGCGGTTTTTGTGGTGATCGCGATCCGGGGCTCCTGGAAGAAGAAGAATTTGACTTTTGAGATCTGAAGGGCGACGTTTCGCAACCAGCCAGTTAGTAAATGTAACGTTTCGCAACTCAAAACTTGACTTTTTTGAAAAATTTGTATCACTTCAATTCTAAAATGTCAATATTTGCCGAAAATCCATTATTTTCAACGTTTCGAGTTTAGTTGCGAAACGTTACAGTTGAGAAATAAAAAGTTGCGAAACGTCGCAATTACAAAATCCAACTTTTCAAAGTTGCGAAACGTCGTAATTGCAAAATCAAACTTTTCAGAGTTGCGAAACGTCGGGGTGTCAGTTTTCGATGGAAATTATGCATTTCGGAACTTCTACAAGGTTGCGAAACGTCGCAATTACAAAATCCAACTTTTCAAAGTTGCGAAACGTCGGGGCGTTTAATTTTCCAATTTTCACAGTGAAAACTCCATTTTTCCACATTTTTTCAGGTCCTGCCACGAAAATTCACAGGTTGCGAAACGTCGGGGTGCTTTTCTCCCCCAAATCTCACCGTAATCCACTCGGCGACATTCTCATTCCTCAAAAACTTTTTCGTCATTTTACTAGCCAACGGGTTGCTCATCTCGTGCCTCAGAACCGCTTCATAACGGGTCTCGCCTGGAAAAATTGTCATTTTTTTCATAAAAATTGAAAATTTCGAGAAAAAAACGCGTACCATCTTCAAATTTCAACTTGCTCCATTCGGGAAACTTCCAGGTCCATAGAAGGATGTGAAGACGCACTTGATAGCGAAATTCTCGACGGAGGTTTCGGAAAAGATGGGTATCCAGGCTAAAAATCCGGGATTTTCGAGTTTTTGAGCCGGAATTTCAGTTTTTTCACTGTTTTCCGGCATTTTTCGTCAAAATTTGTCAAAATCGATCAAAAAAACTCACGGCAAAAGCCAATCGTTAATCCTTCGATGAATGAATCGAAATTCCGCCTTGTTACACGAGAAACCAGTGATTCCGGCGTCTTTGATCCTGAAAATTTGAAAATTTAGTGAAAATTTCAACTTTTTTGAATTAAAAAACTCACAAACTCGACAGCCGTTCGCTTTTTAGCAAATCCACGGCGGTATCCTCTTTTTTCACGTTTTTGCAGAAAATTTCCACGGCGCGAAGAGTTTGCGATTGGGTTAGTGGCGGTTTTGAGGAGATCTGAAGTGGAATTTTTAAATTTTTTTTTGAAATTACTTATTTAGCCCGGGGAAGAGTTTTTCTCAGATTTCGGCCAATTCGGCGGTGCGGAAGCTATGCTAATACCATCATAGTGTAGATTTACGAGACGGTAAGTCAGCAATCGCTTCATGTTTTAATTTTTAAAGCGCTTTTCAATTTCCGCCGATTTCTCTCTTTCGTTTTTCATAGAAATTTCGTTTTTTTTTTCACTTTCCACTGTTTTTTTGTTAAATAAAATTAAAAATTTGATTTTGATCGTTTCGATCGCATTTTTGCTCACTTTTCCTGGTTTTTGCCAGCTTCCGAGTCAAAAATCCGTTTTTTGATCCATTTTTTATCTGAATATTCTCGTTCTTGTCCTGTCCGTTCTTTATCCGGAAATAAACAATTTTATCCGGGAAAACAGTGAAAATTGTCAATTTTCACCGATTCCGTTTCGAATTTCGCAAAAAATGATGAAAAAATCAATTTTTCGAAATTCAAAGCGGAATCGATGAAAATTGTCAATGTCAACTGTTTTTCGGAATAAAAATGTTTATTTTCAGGTAAAAAAGAGACAGAACAAGAACGAGAATATTCAGAGAAAAAATGAAAAAAAAAACGAATTTTTGACTCGGAAACTGGCAAAAAACCTGGAAAATTGAACAAAAATGCGATCGAAGCGATCAAAATCAAATTTTTAATTTTATTAAACAAAAAAATAGAAAAAAGTGGAAAAAAAACGAAATTTGAAATGAAAAAAAAAAAGAAAAATCGGCGAAAATTTAAAATTGAAAAGCGCTTTAAAAATGAGAAAAATGAAGCGATTGCTGACTGACCGTCTCGTAAATCTACACTAGGATGGTATTAGGCTAGCTTCCGCGCGGCTGAATGACCGAAAAACTCTTCCCCGGGCTATCTTCGCGTGAAACAGGCAATATTGATTTTTTTTTAATTTTTCTAAATCCCAAAAAACTCACAATCGCCATGGCCTCCTCGTACTTCTCCTCCTTCGCCTTCTCATCATCCTCCCCCTCCTTCTCATGGTACTTCTCCCAAATTTTCCTCAAAAACTTCTTCAAAAACTCTCGAATTCGCTGCTGTGTCATGTGGATTTTCAGCGACATCTCCTTGACTTTCACGGATTTGTGCAGAAGATGAAAGCTGACTTCGTCCCCGGACTCCAGATGCTCACGGACTTTTTCGTGGTCGAAACCGAACGTTTGGGCGGCCTCTAAAAAAATTTTCGCTGGGTCTCGACACGAAATTCAGAAATCTGGCGCCAGATTCGTAATCTTCAATTTTATCTGACCAGATATGATTTTTTCCGGATCTCTAGCTCAAAATTTGAAAATTTGTGCAGACACCTCACGCAAAAATGCACATTTTCGGGCTACCGTAACCCAGAATATCGAATTTTTGCGATTTTCACGGTTTTTTCGGCTGATATAGGCCAAATTTAAATATAAACAACCCTCACCAAAAAACTGCTCAACCATCAGCGGATCCTCTCGTTTTTCCAGACTCGCCAGCTTCTGGCCGATGTTCTTTACCATTGCGGTTCTCAAATTCAGCAATTCTGCCACATGCGTCATACTGTATCCTTTTTCCAGCAATTTTTTGACTTGTTGAAGCGTTTGTTCGTCGTATTCGTCGTAGATGAAGTACTTTCGAACCACTTCGTTCTCCAAGTCGTCCCAGTTCAAAGTTTTTATGAACGCCTCGGTTAGCATGGCCTCGGCACGTTGTTTCACGTGTGTCACTGATCTGTGCGGCATTCCGTGGCCTGGAAATGAGGTTTTTCATCAATTTCCCGGTTTTTTGGCAATTTTTCGTGAAAATTCAGCGTTTTTCATTGATTTTCCGTCAATTTCAGAGAAAAATGAAAACTCACACAACTTGGGCCAAAAATGGTTCTCCGCTTGATGTTTGATCACATGTTTCTCCGATTTCTTCGCCGAAATGTACTCCTCCGCCTTCTCCAGCCGCATTCCTTTCTCCTCGGCGAACTTTTTCCAATTCTTGAAAATCAGCACGTTCTCCTCGACGGAAAATGGAATTTTTCGGTATAGATTGATGCCTGGAAGTGGAAATTGGCTTTTTTCGCAGGATTTTTGACAAAAAATTGATTTGAAAATTTTTTTTGTTGGAAAATTTGGAAAATTGAAAATTTACCATGCTCAGCGACTCGTTTCTGTTGTGGTTTTGTCAGGCGATCCGGATTTGTGTGGTAGAAGAGGAAGCCGTCGGCGTTGTAGAGACCAGTCTGGAAATTTGGAATTTTTAGAATTAAAAAAATCAATTTTTTTGAAATTTTACAACGGACTTCCAAAAATTTACATTTTTTAATTAAAAATATTTTTTCACAATAAAATTTAAAAATTTCAATTTTTATTTTTATCTCTCGAGTTTTGAATTTTTCTAAATTTTCCCAATTTAAAATAAATGAAAAAAATCTATTTTTGAAATAAAATTAATGTTTTTCAAATTTTTTGAAATTAAAAAAAATAATACAAAAATTAATTTTTTTGTTGCAAATTTTCGTTTTTTTTGTTAAAAATTTAAAAAAAAAAGATTTTTACAATTTTAGAACGATTAAACTTCAAAATAGAATTTTAAACAATTCTGAAAAAAAATTATTCAAATTAACAAAAAAAAATATTTTTTTTTCAATAAAAATAATTTTTTTAATTTTATTTTTCAAGTTTCGATTTTTTCTAAATTTCCTAATGTCAAATGAATATAAAAAATTAATTTCTCTCAGTAAAATTATCAATTTTCAATTTTTTTCAAAATTTAAAAATTAAAAAAAAATTTCTATTTTATTTTTTTTTTCAAAATTTCTAAAAACTCACCTCTGGCAGTGCATCGACATCCTTTTCCGCTTCCTTTTTTCTCAATTTCTTCTCTTTTTTCTCCTCCTCTGTCTCAAATTCCTCGAATTCGTTGGCAGGGGTAATAAGCTTCACTTTCTTTTTTGGGACCATCTGAACAAATTTGAGAACAAAAAAAAATTAATAAAAAAATTTCAAAAAATTCAGATAACGTAATTATGACGTTTCGCACCCATTTTTGAATTGAACATTGAGAAAAAATTGAATTCCAAGCAATAATTGATAATTTTTCAAGAAAAAATAACAAAACCCGAAAGGAATCATGGGAAACGACGAGAGAAACAAGTAAATAGTCAATTTTTCAAAAAAAAAATTGAAAAATCGAAAAAACCAAAGCGAAAATTAGATTATGTCGACTTCTTATCACTTCCGACTGAATTTTTCGCGTTTTTGACAGTTTTCCAGACAAGATTCACCAAATGGAGCATTAGGAAAGCGAGGGCGAAGCCGGAAACTTCGGCGAATTCTGGAAAGCAAAAAAAATTGATTTTTTCAAATATTTTCAATTAAAACTCACCACTAGGACACGAATCGTTCCCCCAGATCGCCGGAAACCGAATAATCAAATTAAACGGCCAAAAAATAGCATCCGGGATGCAATAAGCGGTAATTCCACTGACATATCGCAACAGTGCCAATGACGAGAATTGGAGGATGACCCGGACCACTGTGTTGATTTTCAGGTTTCTGGCACTTTCCGATCCTTGCTTGGCCTCCAAATCCGTCAATTGCTCGGTCAACTTGTTCAATTCGCGGTCTTTTTTGAAATATTTCGAAAATTCCCCAGTCGGCGAGATTCCGTTCAATTCCCGCCGGGTTTCGGCGATTTTCGCCTTCAATTGGGTTATTTTTGGGTCCTCCTTGGGTTTTAAGACAGATTTCACCTAAAAAAATCACGGAATAAAGCCTGGAAGCCGGAAAAATTGAGACTTACCAAGTCGGCGATGCCGGAGATGATTTTGGCGCTGTGGATAGCGAAAATCGCGGAAAAAATGACGGCGAAGACGTTGAAAATTGAGATTTGAGTGGGAGAAGTGTCCGGCATCTGAAAAACAAGCAAAAATTTGGAGAAATTCGTGAAAAATGCATTTATATGTGGAAAATTGTGAAATGAAATTCAAATTTCTTCTAAACGACACTCCGAAATAACGCTTGCATAGGATTCGACGACAATTATGATTTTTATCGAATTTTGGGGGAATTTTAAGGGATTTTAATGTAATTCTGTTTAAATAAATTTTTAATAACATCGGAAAACATTTTTAAAATAAAAACTTCAAGAAAAATAGGGGAAAATTCTTGAAAATATGGAAAAAACCTGTGAAAATTTGAAATTTGGTGTTTGCGTACCGTTGCACAACAGGCATTTAATTTGACGACGCTTTTAGATTTTGTTTATTAAAATATATTTTTATCCGATTTTTCCCAAATTTTTAGCTTTTGAAACGTTTCAAATTGATTTTTCCAGCAAAAATGCTTGAACTTGGCGCCCAGTTCATCCCCTTCGAACCGGATCGCTCGGCGCACGACGGAAACATCACCCGCAACTTCTTCGACTGTTCCAGCCAACGAATCTGCACAATGCGCAACAACGGAGCTCTTGGACTCACAGCGAAGAGTCTCAACAGTGAAAAGATCACAAATGTGCGAACAAAAGACCGCGGCGAGCCGTCAACAGTGAAATTCTCGCCCGACGGACGATTATGCGCAATGCAGCGGACCGCCAACACTGCCGACGTGATTTTTCTGGAGAAAACCGAGAATTCGTTGTGTATCGAGATGACGGTGAGCACCAAATCCAAGGAACCGCTTCTGGCAGTCGAATGGGTCACCAATAATCAACTACTGCTCGTTAATAACCATAGCGCCGAGCTTTTGTACGTAAACGAGGAGAAAAAGTCGACGAAAGTGCTGAAAACGACGAATGTCAATGCGGCATGGGCGATTTATTATGTAAGTGTTTAATTTGGAAACGAATGACTAGATTCGCATAAATTTCCTGCCAAAAACACGAATTTTTTGTCAAAAACGCCAAAAAACCAATTTCCAGGCTCCCAGTCAACTTTTGCTCATCGCCAACGGCCAATCTTGCTCAAATCTCCAACCATTCGTCGTCGCGCACTCCCAATTCACCCGAATGAAGAATTTCGAAGTCGATTTCGGCGGTTCCATATCGAAGGAGAATTTTCTGGAGAAAGACGCGGCGATTGCCACTATGTGGGTTGATTTTGCTTGAAAAATTGAGTTTTCGGATTAATTTTCATGGAAAATGGTTCTAAATGGCTAAAAATCCTCAAAAATTACCGATTTTGGTGAAAATTGACTTCGAATTGGTGAAAAATTGTGAAAAGTGGCGATCCTGTCGAAGTAGGCAAAAACAACCCGTTTTTCTTGAAAATTGATGTTAAAACCGTCAAAATCCATTAGAAATTGACAATTTTCACTGAAAACAGTTGGAAAAAGCTCAAATTCGTGCCTAATTTAAAGTTTTTAATAAAAATAGACCCAGAATCGATAAAAATTATTAAAAGCGGCGATTGGAGTCAAATTTTGAAATTTCCTTACCAAAATCTTAAAAATCGTCCGTTTTTCTTGAAAATTGATGCTAAAATCGTTAAAATCCATTGGAAATTGACAAATTTAACTGAAAACAATTGGAAATGGCTTAAATTCCTTAAAAATGACCGATTTCGATGGAAAAAGATTCAGGATTGATGAAAAATCATCAAATGTGGCGAATAGAGCATAATTTTTCAATTTCCCCTGAAAAATCTTGAAAATTGTCGTTTTTTCTTGAAATTTGCTCTAGAATTGTCAAAATCCGTTGAAAATTGACAATATTCACTGAAAACAGTCGGAAATGGCTGAAAAATTATCGATTTGATCGATTTCGATGGAAAAAGATTCAGAATTGATGAAAATTTATACAAAGTGGCGAAAAAAATTAAATTTTGAATTTTTCCTTTAAAACTGTGAAAAATCACTTGTTTTTCTCGAAATTTACTCTAAAATCGTCAAAATTCGATAGAAATTGAGTATTTTCACTGAAAACAATCGGAAATCGCTAAAATCCATCTAAAATGATCGATTTCGATGGAAAAAGATTCAGAATTGATGAAAATTCATAAAAAGTGGCGTTTAGAGCCAAATTTTTTTAAATTTCCCCTTCAAAATCTTGAAAACCGTTCGTTTTTCTTGAAAATTGATGCTAAGATCGTCAAAATCCGTGGAAAATCGACAAATTTTACTCAAATTTCCACAAAAATCGATTTTCAGCTACGGAAAAGTGTACGTTATGGTATTCCGCTACAGCAATCGCAACGCGACAATGCTGGATCTCTACCGCCTGCCATTCGACGAGAAATCCACGCCGAAATTCAAATATTCCCTGATCCTCGGCTTCAACGGCGGCTGTGGCATCCATGTTATCGATAATCTGGTCGTTGTCCATCATCAATTATCCCAAAAGTCCATGATCTTCGATATCCGCGTCAGCACGCCCAGCAAGAGCTTCTCGCCGCTGGTTACCACCACTATTCGTGAGTTTTTCGCTCTTTTTTCTGAAAATTGATCCAAAAAATGATCAAAGTCAGTTGGAAACACCAATTTTCAAGAGAAAATTGCAGAAAATCTCAATTTTTAGAACCCCACCCTCAACACCAGCCCCCACCATCACTGTACACCTCATTCTGGTTCACCTTCCTCCCCTCCATCGTCATCGACTCGTCAGCAGGCGTCATGTACTCAATATCCATCAAAAACAGCGTCTGCCAACTGGAAATCGCCGAAAAACACACGATGCTCGAGTTTTTGGCGAGAAGAAGCGGCGAAAAGCGGCTGTTCATCGACAATTTGGTGTCATGCCTCCGCGCAAGAGCCCTGTCGCTCAGGCAGATCCGAAGGCTTTTTGGAATGATTAGTGGAGGAAAAAAAGCAGCGAAATCCGCTGGAAATGGAGAATCGGAGCAGCAGACGAAGGCCGTGATGAGCTGTGAGAAGTATGAGAGCTTGACGATATCGCAGCAGGAAATGCAAAGCGCAGTGTTGATTCCGTTGAGGGTGAGATTTTATTTTTTTTATTAGCGGAAATCCAAGAGATTTGGAAAAAAATGGCGAAAACCTGAGAATTTTGACTGAAAATCGATGAAAAACAGTGTTTTTAGTGAAACATTGACAAAAATCACGTTTTCAATGGAAAAACGCACGAAACTCTCAATTTTGAACTGAAATTGATGGAAAGCTCGGATTTTCCACTGAAAATCGATGGAAATTCAAGAATTTTGGTGAAAAATGACGAAAAACCTGGATTTTACACTAAAAATCGGAGAAAAGCTGGAAATTTTGAGAAAAAAACCATGTTTTTGATGAAAAACGCCCAAAACTCTTTTTTTTTTTTTGAACAGAAATTGAGGGAAAACCTGGATTTTTCACTGAAAATTGAAGAAAATCCAAGAATTTTGGAGAAAATTGACGGAAACCCCGAAATTTTGACTGAAAATTGAATTATTTGAAAAAGAACAGTGTTTTTGGTGGAAAATGCACAAAAATCACGAGTCTTTTTCGAAAAATCATGTTTTAACGGAAAAAATGGACGAAAAACGCGGAATTTTGTGTGAAGAACGAATTTTTCGATGAAAATTTTGGAAAATCTGGAAATTTTGAGAAATAAAACCACATTTTCGACAGAAAAACGCCCAACGCTCTATTTCAGTGAAAAATCTAAGAAAATCCAAGAATTTGAAGGAGAATTGATGGAAATCCCGAAAATTTGACTGAAAATTGAATAATTGCAAAGAGAACAGTGTTTTTGGTGAAAAATGCTCAATTTTGAACGGAAATTGACGTATGCCCGGATTTTTCGAGAAAAATTGAAAAAAAAAATCCGAAACTTTTGGAAAAAATGCCCCAGTCTCTGATTACTCACTGAAAATTGACTCAATCCCAAAATGTTGACTGAAAATCGATAAAAACCCAAAATTTTGAAGAAAATTGGCTGAAATCTCGGATTTTTCACTGAAAATACAACAAAACCCAACAATTTTCAACAAAAACCCCTCATTTTCCAGGAAGACGCCTCGCTCCCCGATTCCTACGTCGCCAACATCATGCTACAGTACCTCCGGTGTCTTCATGAAGCCGACATCACTCCAGAAGCGTATCTCATCGAAATGGTCGTTGAAACGCTGGCGGACGCTGGAGAAATGTCGAAATTGCAGCAAATCGTCACTTATCGGGTGAGTTTTTGAGTTTTCGCGGTTTTTGTCCCTAAAAATTTCAAATTTCCCGCTTCCGATCAAAATCAATCGAAAAAAGTGTAGTTTGTAGTCTGCGCAGTACCAAATTCAGTGTTTCCAGGTCGTCAACGACTCCAAACCACTGGCGTTCCTCCTCCTCTCCTACGAAGCCCGCTGCTCCACACTTTTCCAGTCGGGAGTCGACATCCTGGCCAGAAACAAAGCCGCCGATGAAATTGTGGAAGTTATGCTCGAGAAAAAGCAGATCGTCGACGCGTTTCGGTGAGATTTTGAGGGAAATTTCGAGATTTTTCACATTTTCGCAGATTCATCGACGTCCGCAACCTCAACGACGCTCTGATACCGAAAGTTGTGGAAGCGGCCAACCAGCACTGCTCACGACAAACCCGACACGCTATCAAGGAGCATTTGAGCGAGAAAAAGGCGAAAAGTTAGTGGATTTTTAGGGAATTTGAGCAAATTTGGGTCTAGGAACGTTTTTTCAACCGGTAGGTAAGGATTAGGCAAGGACTAGGTAACCGGTAGGCAAGGCGCGATCCTCGGTCAGCCGTTACCTCCAATTTTCCAGCCTCCCTCTACAAAACCATCGCCGACGACCTCTTCCCCGAGTCAGAAGTGCTGGAAGCGAATCAAGAGCAAGCGACGTGTGCTCTTTTTGAAATTTGAAATTTTTATCTGTAAATACCACTTCTTATCACTGTGATATCACTAGGTGCTATTACTTTTGCCAGCCACGAATGCGGATTTCTACATGGTACTTTGTAATTTTTGAAAATTTGAATACTTGAGATTTTTATTTATTGATCGATTTATTGATTGATTATGAACTAATTTTATCATCCACTATCAGCCGCTGATAATGATAAGGTTAGATTCTTGCAATTTGAGTATCCTAGGCCCAAAATGTCCAAATTGAAGTAGTGTAGGTGGTCCTAAAAGTATAAACTTGGCCGAAATTTCGCAACAGTGAAACTTGACCACGTGGCGATGGCAATGGGTCTCGAAGCGAAAACATTTTCATTTTATGTTTTCGCTTCGAGACCCACCGCAATTGCCACGTGGCCGAGCCTTGCTGTCGTCGAAATTTCGGCCGCTAAGTCACGTTAGAACTCCTCCACGAGGACTACAAAACTCGACTCACCGAAAAATCGAATTCCACCAATTTCACCTGATCCGCACACCTCTCCCCCTCATTCTCATCACATATCACCCATCCCCCACTATTCTTATTATACCAAACTTCCGATTCAAAGTGATAATAACCATGATGCCCTTCTCCGGGTAAATGAGGAATCGGATCAGCCGAATGCGTGATACGGTACGCATTCGGTACGGTAGAAGGGAAGGAATTGGCAAATGTGAGATTCCCCGTTCGAGGTTGACCGAAAGTCACTAGAAGTAGGGATTCTGGGGTGATAAGGTGATAATGGGAGAGGTAGGAGGCCGCCAGAGACGCCAAGGCTCCGCCTAGGGAATGACCGAGGACCTGGAAGAGGATAACTTGGGAATGAGAAGAGATGGGGGAAAGTTATTAACTGATAAAGTGAAAAGCTTGAAGAGACGGAGGTTTTATCAGTTGACAGTTTTTTGATAGCTCTTATCAGTGCCAAGTTATGATAGCCGAAAGTTGGCACTGTCACTTATGACAACCTCAACTTCCCGCCATCATACCTTGGCACTGATAAGAGATACCAAAAAACTGTCAACTGATAAAATGCCCGTCTTATCGAGCTTATCAACTTATCAGTTGACAACTTTTTCCTAGCTCTGAAGTTTGTCGAGTTATCACTGATAACGTAAAGGGAAAAATCAATTTTCCATTTTTTTTGCCTTTTTTCGCTTTTTTTTCGCTCACCCAAACTTGAAAATCGGGATATTTGGCTCTGATAAGCTGATAATCATCTTTCATCCCGGCCGCCCATAGTTTCATGAATCCATTGTAGAAATACTCAGAAACAACGCCACCGGAAGGCCAGGGGGTCTGAAAAATCAAAAAAATTGAAATTTTATCATTTTTATCAGCTTATCAGTCCAAAGAACATGGTACCCACATGATTCTCAGTAACCGTCTCCACAGCCTCCACCAGCAACTGCAAATCACTCGAAGTTCCTCGAAAAACCACCAAAATCGCCTTTTCCGCTTCACTAACTCCCACGAACCCACTACAAGTGTCTCCGTCGGCCACGTCATCGCAATCTACAGTAACCCGACGTCTTACTGTAGCTCCTGGCAGACCATAAGTCAGGCAGGGCTTTGGATCCGAAGAATACGCAGAAATTGCGGCGAAAATGAGTTTTTTTCGAGTTAAAGGGTCAGAATATGGTACAGGAGTGGAAATTGTGATAAGAGGTGATAAGAGTGATAAGAAAAGGTTTAGAAGCAACAACATGGTGCAGGTCTTGAAGATTGGAGAGTTTGGTTGGTTAAAAGTAACATTTTCTGTTTGAAACTCTGACTTTGGGCCGGTTTTGCACTGCCGCCCTATTACTATTGACACTTGTGATTAAAACTACTAAAATTGACGTTTGATTGGTTATTTGGAGTTGAAAAGTGACAGAAACCACAAAAAATATCATTAGAAACAATAAAAACCTCAAAAAACCCGATTTTTCGACTTTTGACCTACTGCGTTATTTCGGAGTGTCGTACGGAAATGGTATAACTCGGCGGATGATCGATGGATTTTGCTGGAATTTTTACTGGATATATTTAGTGGAAAGGCAAAATTTTTTAATATTTGAAAAGTGGGAAATTCAAAAAGTTTGAAAAAAAAAATTTTTTGGAATTTTTTTTCAACATTTTTTTTTAAATTTTTTTTTTAATTTGTGGATTTTTTTTCAATGTTTTTTAACTTTCCAAACATTTTAGTCCAACAACAATCAAAATCGAAGCACTTTGAGCAAAGTTAGAAAATCCTTGTATTAGTACGATTAGTGTTCTGGCTCGAGCCTGTTTTCGAGCTTAGCTCGAGCTTGGCTCGGCTCGAGCCGAGCCGAGCTTTCCACGAGGAGTACACGGCCGCGCGGACTAGAAATATCCTAGTCCCTCACTCAATTTTCGTTTTTTTTCGCAATTTTTCGTT
>LR579564.1:0-10452 GCA_900536345.3 Caenorhabditis sp. 39 LS-2015 | reverse complement strand
GGCTGGGAAGAACAGTAGAAAATGAATCGAATGGGCAAAGAGGCGCAGCCTAGGACAAAAAGGTTTCCACGTTGAAATTATTTTTTTCACGGCGGACATCGTGAACGAATGACGGACATACTCCATTCTTTGCGGAATATATTATAAGAATGATATATAACAATATGTTACAACTGTCATCATGTTGTCATCATATTATGCGTTCCTGAATTGTAAGAATTGAGATTCGAACGCGGCCATGGGTCCCGCCACGATCTTCTTCTTGTTAAAAAAAAATCACCGTAGTTTCTCGAAAAAAAATTGTGAAAGGACGCGATGCAGGGTTTAAATCTCAACTCTTACAATCTCAGGAACACATGTTAGCAGTCTCACGCGAAAACGTAAAATGGCCTAGGCCACGTGGCACCGCTCCTCGCCACGGCCTCACGGGTTACACCACGAAAAGACAGAAAATGATGACAAATACGGTATTATGCGTTCCTGAGATCGTAAGAGTTGAGATTCAAACGCGGCATCGCGTCCCGCCACAATTTTCTCCTTTTTTTGTAAAACTACGGTAGAATCCACCGTAGTTTTACAAAAAACAAAGTAAGTCGTGGCGGGACGCGATGTTTGAATCTCAACTCTTACGATTTCGGAAACGCATAATAACACATAACTGAAAATTTTTAAATCAAGGCGTGACCCGTGAGGGCCGTGGGCGAGGAGCGACACCGCGTGGCCGCGTGGCCTAGGCCATTCAACAAGGAAGCTTTTTTTTATCACGGAGACACAAACTGCACATCGATTTCGATCGCGATCCAATTTAATCATGGTGGGAAAATAAATTTGCTGCTTGTTTTTCAAGGCTGAGTATTCAACGGAGAAACGTTAAAGCGGGTTGGCCTAAAATTTAATGAGCTTAAGCGTGTCTCGTTGAATATTCAGCCTAAGCAGTCAATTTATTTTCCCACAATGATTTAAATGGAGCGCGATTGAAACCAATGTGCAGTTTGTGTCCCCGTGTTTCATACTTAAGTTTAAAAAAAAAGAAAAACTACGGTGGAAAGGGCGTGGCTTGCAATGGTTAAATTTTATTTCGAAATCACAGATTTTTTTAGTTTCTTGTCGATTTGTTTACGCTTTTCATCTATTTATGTTTCGAGTGAAAATGCTCAAAAACGATTTTAACGAAGCATTTTCACTCGAAACAAACATGAAAATCGTAAAAAAAAAACCGACAAAAAACTAAAAAATCTGTGATTTCAAAATAAAATTAAAAATTAGCAAGCTACGCCCCTTCCATCGTAGTTTTTCATTTTCGTGGCGGGACGCCATTCTGCGTTTGAATCGCAACTCTTACGATTTGACGAACGCATAATAACGCACTTTTTTTGATGTTTACTGTTTGGAAGGCGCATGACAACTTGGCAAAAAAACTTTCCAGTAGCGCTGCGAGACCCACACGTCGCGGCTTGCATTTTCTAGACCATGTAGCTCATTTTTCCAGAAAACAATGATATTAGTTGGAAAGGATTTCTGAGGTGATTACAAGCAATTTTTCAGTTGATCAAAACTGCTAAAAAATTCTGAAGTGAGAAAAATCGCATGATGTTCAGGTTTCGCCATTTTTCTCGGTTTTTGTCATTTTTTATCGACTCAAAACAGATGTCACGATCTTCCTTTACATCAAAAATACATTTTTCAGAACATTTTCAAACACAAAGAAATAATCCAAAGAAAAGAAAAACATTGACCGCGAAACTTACGCGCTTAGCTGACCCAACATAACTAAGTTGCTGGGAGTTCCAGTTGCAGTACCAGTTCCTCCAATGTTTGCCGCAAAGCAAATAGATAATACTAGGCCAGTAGCCATCTTTTTGCAGCCTTGTCGGCCTCTATCTCTAAAAACTACGTAAGAAAATAAAATAACTATTTATTAGAAATTGATACCCAGTAGATGCATGATGTTGGAACGACGATACCAACTGCTGAACAACGCTTTGACCAATAGGAACCATCATTGCAGTAGTGGCCGTGTTCGATATAAAACTACTTAGCAAAGCAGTTACTGTCATAAAACCCAGCATTATCCTGAAATACTCACACTTCAATTACAAGATTCAAACAAAGTGGCAATGTCGGCAATTTGCTGTGCCGACGGGTCCCGTTGAAAAATCGGTTGCAAAATTCCTTACTCCGGCGGAAAACTATTGTTTTTTGAAAAACAAAAAATGTTTATTTTATTATCTGTTTTTCAAATGATGACAGTTGGGCGCTGGGGGCGTGGCTTGAGTCTCGCCACGCGTGAGCGCAGTGAGAGCAGTGAGCGCACCTGTGAGCGGTTTGCGTTCGAATTCAATTTCGAAATTTGCCAGTTTTCAACTATTTTTTCCGATTTTTTGATTTTTTCGGGACGCAAACCGCTCACAGGTGCACTCACTGCGCTCACGCGTGGCGAGACCCAAGCTCCGCCCCCAAAGCCCAACTGTCACCATTTGAAAAATAGATAATAACTGTTTTTCGCACCATCCAAACGCAGAAAAGGCTTTCTACTTTTTTTTTGAAAAAAGACCAAAGTCGTGGCGGGTTTTTTCCGCGTTTGAATCTCAACTCCTACGTTTTCAAGAACGCATAATTTGACAATTCACGGCGTGTTGAACGGGACATCGGGCGCAACGCCGCGCGACATGCCTTTGTATATCAGGGGTCAACACGCCAGAATTTGACATTCCCACTCTCAATTTGTTGGTTTTTTTTTTAAACGTGAAACCTTGGCCTCACTCTCAGACCATATTTACGTGAAAACGTGATATGACCGTGCTGCCCTGCAACGTGGATACGGGTGGCAGTTGTTCACAACACCGCCCGTTTTAGTTCTTGTCAGCGAAGCATTCGAGACACCTCGGCTCGGTTGATTTAGTGCGGATTGAAGGAAAATTGCAACGGAACTGGGAACGGATAGATAGAGAATTGGAACACCCCCGATTTCTTGTATTTGAGCCGCAGAAGCAGATGTATCACCTAAAACCCCAAAATGCCCGCAAAACTAAATTACCGCAAAACCGCCAAACAATATTTCTACCACAAGTTTGAAACTATCTTTCAATAAGTAACAGTTTCAATGTCAGGGCATCTTCCAATATTGTTTCTAAAAAAATTCAAAGTGTCTACTGCAATTTTCCAGAAAAGGTTCAAAATTTTAGAACCCAAGTAGACCCAAGAACTACCGATTTCCAAAAAATAAATTCCCGAAAAAAAAGGCGCTTCCGAGCTTGAAAGGTAATATACTATCTGTTTTTCAAATGGTGACAGTTGGGCTTTGGGAGCGGAGCTTGAATCTCGCCACGCATGAGCGCAGTGAGTGCAGTGAGCGGACTGCTTCCGTTTCTCAAATCAAAAAGGAGTTAAATTTTTCAAGTGATCGTCTATCAGTTTCTAAATAGCTTTGAAGAAATTTTCCTTCGGTTATTTCACGTTTTCACGTAAATACAATGAAATACTGACTGACAACGAGTCCAAGGTTTCACGTTTTAATAAAATGAACGAATCGAGAGTGAGAATATCAAATTGTGGCGTGTTGACCCGAGTTTACCTTTGTACCCTTTGCCCGATTTACTGGCGCATCCGCGCGACGACTTGCACATCTAACTCTTAGGCGGGAATTAAAAAAACTGAGTTTTTAGGGATAAATAAGAAATTGAAAATACGGTACTTTATGCATTTTTTTCAATTGCAATTGCTTGTAAATAAAAATCAATGGCCTCGAATTGGCTCATTACTCATCCGTTATTTCCTCATCCGCTCTTTTGCTCGTCTGCTATTTGTGGACCAGCCTGATCCTGCGGCTTCGCCGCATGCAGGCTCGGAAGAACAGTAGTGGGACCTTTCATTCGAAAAATGAATCGAATGAGCAAAGACGCGCAGCCTATTTTAAAAAAAGAAATCCAGGCGGATTCGAACCCGCGACCGTGCGCACAGAAAACAAACGCGAAACCAACCGGCCATCGACTGCATCCCAGTCGACGTGCTAAACGGAAATGATATTCACGCGCCAGCCTGATGCGGCGCAGCCGCGCGTTCAGGCTGGTATTATAAGAATGATATCTGTCTTTCAAGTGGTGACAGTTAGACTTGGCGCCGGTCTCGCCACACAATTTTTTCGTCTTTTCTTTTTTCTTTTTTTTTCCGCTTTTCGTTACTTTTTCGGGGATTTTTCACAGAAATATAGCGGAAAAATATTGTTGAAAACTGGTGAATTTCGAATTTAAATTCGAACGCAAACCGCTCACCGGTGCGCTCACTGCACTCACTGCGCTCACGTGTGGCGAGACCGGTGCTACGCCCAAAGCCCAACTGTCACCATTTGAAAAACAGATAGTATTTGTTTCAATGCGAAATATTCATCCGCTATCAGCAATCTCATCTGTCATCTGCTAGTGCTCATCTGCTCTA
Organism: Caenorhabditis sp. 39 LS-2015; assembly: GCA_900536345.3. Lineage (NCBI taxonomy): Eukaryota > Metazoa > Nematoda > Chromadorea > Rhabditida > Rhabditidae > Caenorhabditis > Caenorhabditis waitukubuli. Next base: position 6,018 of record LR579564.1, on the reverse strand, counting down.
GAGTTTCTCGTTTACTTTATCTGCTGTTAAGAGAGAGCATCTTGAAGAAAAAAATTCGAGTTGTGAACTGGCGAGTTACGAAACGTTACGATTGAGTGATGGATTAACACATTGTGTAGCTGATGAGATTTTGGAAGTTAACAGCAGATAAAACAAACGAGAAACTCTATATTATGCGTTCCTCAAATCGTAAGAGTTGCGATTCAAATGCAGAATGGCGTCCTGCCACGAGAATAAAAAACTACGGTGGAAGGGGCGTGGCTTGCTAATTTTTAATTTTATTTTGAAATCATAGATTTATTTTTTTTTTTGTCGGTTTTTTTACGATTTTCATGTATGTTTCGAGTGAAAATGCTATAAAAACTATTTGAACGAAGCATTTTCACTCAAAACATGCATGAAAATCGTAAAAAAAAATCAAAACATATTATCTGTTTTTCAAATGGTGACAGTTGGGCGTTGGGGGCGGGGCTTGAGTCTCGCCACGCGTGAGCGTAGTGAGTGCAGTGAGCGCACCTGTGAGCGGTTTGCGTTCGAATTTAAATTCGAAATTTGCCAGTTTTCAACGATTTTTCCGATTTTTTTCATTTTTTTGGAACGGAAACCGCTCACAGGTGCGCTCACTGCGCTTACGCGTGGCGAGACCCAAGCTCCGCCCCCAAAGCCCAACTGTCACCATTTGAAAAACAGATAATACATGAAAATCGTAAAAATTAGCAAGCCACGCCCCTTCCACCGTAGTTTTTTATTCTCGTGGCGGGACGCCATTCTGCATTTGAATTGCAACTCTTACGATTTGAGGAACGCATAATAGCAGATGAGTACTAGCAGATGACTCACATATTGCTGATATTACCAGATTCAAACGAAGTGGCGATGTCCGCAATTGGGCGCCCGATGGGTCCCGTTGGGGAGTCAGGTACAAAATTGATTTCTCCGATGGCGCGAAAAAATATTTTCGAAAAACACACGGTGAAAAGTGCAAATGTTTTTCGCGCCAGTAATACTGTACCCGATTCCCCAACGGGACCCGCCGAATTGCGGACTTTGCCACTTCGTTTGAATTTGGTAATAATCTGCACTAAAACAGTAGATGAGATTGTTGATAGCGGTTGAGTCTTTTGAATTGGAAGAAAAGCATGTAATCCACAAATAACAGATGATCCACATATAGGCGATGATCTAAAACAGCGGATGAGAAAACGGCGGATTTTTATTATTTGTTCCTGAGATTGCAAACGTTGAGATTCCAATGCAGCATTGCGTCCCACCAAGACTTTCTTCTTTTTGGAAAAACTAAGGAAGAATCCACCGTATTTTTTCGAAAAAAAAAGATAGTAAAAAACTTCAAACTCAAATTTTAGCGTTTAAAAAACGAATAATATTATCTGTTTTTCAAATGGTGACAGTTGGGCTTTGGGGGCGGAGCTTGGGTCTCGCCACGCGTCAGCGCAGTAAGCTCACCTGTGAGCGATTTGCGTCCCGAAAAAATGAAAAAAATCGCGAAAAACACTGAAAACTGGCAAATTTCGAAACTAAATTCGAACGCAAACTGCTCAAAGGTGTGTTCACTGCACTCACTGCGCTGACGCGTGGCGAGACCCAAGCTCCGCCCCCAAAGCCCAACTGTCACCATTTGAAAAACAGATAATAGTGACGGAACACAATGCCGCTCTTGAATCTTAACTCTAGAAGTTTCTCGGCATATGCTGCCAAACTTTGCCACGTAATTGCCACAGGACTCTTGTACGCATGTACCTACACCTCGCGGTCTCGCTAGGACCTTTATGTTTTCCACATCCAAACTTTTCGAAACTCTGACCAAACGTTGGCGATTACGTGGCAAAGTTTGACAGAGTTTACCAAATTGCAATATCAACAGCATTCCGTGTTTCTCACCATTTAGGCTCGCTGCCAACACATTTTAAAACTGATAGAGCAACTCTCTCATGTAGGTCACATTTTTCAACTGCTGCTGCCATTATAAGACCTCCAATAAACAAAAAATTAGTGTCGTTCATGTACTCTTTAGCAGTTGTGTTTGCATCGAGAACGCCGACTAAAGGAAACAACACAACAGGAAGCATGGCAGTTACGGCTAAAGGCATTACTTCTGACATCCAATACACTGCGATAATGCAGACGCAATAAGCACACTTCCATTCCTGAAACAAAATTATGATGAGTTATTAATCACAATATTACTGTTCACTACCCAAGCGCCCCTAACGGAAGAGCTGCTGCAAGCGAAAACCCCTTCCATCTGCCGTTGGTCTCGCCACGCACAAAGTTGATATTTTACGGAAATTCCCAAATAAAACAGTTTATCTCTTTTTTGGGGTTTTCTCGAAAAAATTGAAAAAAAAAGATTGCAGCTCAAGCCAAGCCCACTCCATGCGTGGCGAGACCAACGGCAGATTGAAGAGTTTTTCGCTTGTATTATGCGTTCCTGAGATCGTAAGAGTTCAGATTTCAAACGCGGCCGGGTCCCGCCACGATGGTCTCTTTTTTTGTAAAACTACGGTAGAATCCACCGTAGTTTTATAAAAAACTAAGCAAGTCGTGGTGGGACCCGGCCGCGTTTGAAATCTGAACTCTTACGATCTCAGGAACGCATAATAGCAGCTCTTCCATTAGGGGTGCTTCGTCAGAGAACAGTTAAATATTACAATATTAAAACAAAGTGGCAATGTCCACAATTTGGTGTCTTGGTGGTCCCGTTGAAGAATCGTTTACAGTATTATGCGTTTCTGAAACCGCCACGACTTTGATCTTTTTTGAAAAACTACGGTGGAATCCACTATTGAATATCTACTCTAACGTTTCCAGGAACGCATAATATCAGTGGCGCGAAAAACAACTAAAATTTTTAACGTGTTTAACGTGTATGTTTTCGAAAATGTTTTTTCGAGCCGCGGGAAAATGAATACTGTAACCCATTCCGCAACGGAACTCGCCGTGAGTGACACGTGTTTGCGGACATCGTTACTTTTTTTGAATAGCGAAACAATAAAATAGATAAATAGATAACAAAATCGTTGAAGGATTGTAGAAATGAAACTGATCTCAAACTAGTCGACAAAATCCTGACCGGGAACATTGACCTAACCACCTCTAGTTTTTTATAATTAATAAAAACTCAAAAAACAAGGTTCAAACCTCACTTCACATGGAGCAAATGCAAATCTTAACTGGTAAAAACGCACTGAGTCAGTACGTGCCCCTGACTGACCTAGCAGCAAAGGGTTGATTCAGGATTACCTACTGACTGAATTAGGATTATCTGAGGACTGATATTATTAATTTTTCAAATGGTGACAGTTGAGCTAATCCACTTGGAATGGGCGCTCACGGCAACCGGTTTATTTTTTCTGCGTGTCAACGCGCGTTCTCACTCTTTCTCATGTTGTTCACGTACCTGCATGACGGGACCCATTCCACGTGTATTAGACCAACTGACACCATTTGAAAAATGAATAATACAGTTTCGTCTACAAATTCAGGATTGACTGAGGATTATTTCCGAATCGGATTCCAGGATTTACTTAGGATTGACAAAGTTTTTATATCCTGAGTCAGTCCTTATCATATTGTCAGAAAAGAATAGTATCTCTCAATTTTTCCCTTTCTTTCTTTTCTTTTTTACATGAAGTAATTCATTCAAACGAAGTTAATATTATTCGTTCAGAGATGGAGAAATCAGTTTGTAGATTAGTGGTTTTTGGAAAAATCAAAAAATTTCAATTCAAGCACTAGTATATAGCTGAACGACGGGGGTAATAGAGACACGGAGATTTGCACCGAATGACGTAACAAGAACATCAGAGAGCAAAACGGGGGCATCGATATTTCAAGAATGTTTTCGTCTTCCCAATTCTCCAAACTTTTCATCTCTCCCAACTAGAATGTGTTTGAGATTCTCACCGGTCCCTCCCAGTTAAGTATTTGAGCAAAGAATAAAGGAGTCAAGACAAGGACAAGTCCGTTCTTCAAACGCCGAAACAAACTCAGAAGCCGCTCTTTGTTGGAAACCTGAAAAGAGGATAATAGATATATGCATTCAAATTTTCCAGATGCGACCTCTCTTGAAACAAAGTGCTGAACGAAATTCGTGCTTGACGAGCTTTCGAGCATTCGTTGTCTACTTTCACTGTTCTCAGGCCATCCAGACAAATGAAGTGATAGTGACATTGAAATTAACTTTCTCTGAACGTATGCAATATATAGTTTTGAATAAAATAAAGCACTTTCACATAGTTGAAAAATGTAATAACGCGAATAACATGTTGCTTTCGAAAAGTTAGTTCAGAACATATTTCTAGAGATAGAAACTTATATCTGTGAAACTGCGACGCACGGAAATAAAAAGGGCGGGAACTGAGAATCGGAGCCAAATGAGCAAATGAAACGGAGTGCTGCCGCGAGGAATGAAGAGAGAGGCGCAAAGAAAAGTAGTAACGGAAACGGAGTAAGAAGAGTGAATGCGCGAGCTTTGTACAACTAGAATAGAATACACGCGGAAAGAGAAAGTGGAACGCTGTTATCCATGACGATTGCTAAAGGAGATTTTTGACAAATAATCATCTGCTTTGTTCTTTTACGCCATTATGTTTTGTCTGCTATATTTGAATTGTCGTCATTCTTATAATATTATGAGATTCAAACGAAGTGTCGACTCGGCACTTTGCTGTTGAGTCAGGCCTGACTTTTGCCTTATACATGCCCGAGGTTTGCCCGGAAAATGTATTCTCCAGGCCTGAACTAGGCAAATTTAAGGCATGAACAAGGAATACTTCAAGACTGGATTAGATTTTCGTTTCAGTTTTCGGGTTTTTTATTTTGATAGAAATCGTAAAAAGTTATTAAATTAAATTTATGAACTGAAAAACTAGAAAATAATACAACTGAGGTTGAAGAAAAAAAATGAAAAATTTAACATGAAATGAGAGAAAACTTTTTTTAATTTTTCAAACTTCGAGTGCCTTACGTATTTTCTTATCAACTGCTATGCTGTTTTTCAACAACTTTCTATTACTGAATTCAAAAAGAATGACCCTCCTTGCAAACGTGCTCTAAGGAAATTGATCAGGTTTCGCCACGATCTTCGTGTAGTTCTCGAGGACAAAATTTAAAAAAAATTATTTTTTGTTGTTATTACCAGATTCAAACGAAGTGGCAAAGTCCGCAATTCGGTGTATCGGCGGGTCCCGTTGGGGAATCGGTTACAGTATTACTGGCGCGAAAAACATTTGCACTTTTCACCGTGTGTTTTTCGAAAATATTTTTTCGCGCCATCGGAAAAATCAACTTTGTACCTGACTCCCCAACGGGACCCATCGGGCGCCCAATTGCGGACAAAAATTTCCGATAAAATTTGGATTTTTGAGGCAGAAGCTCTAAACAAGTTTATGCTTTGTTGACATTTGTTTTTTCTAAAATTTTACCATTTGCGGGACAAACGATTTTGTTAAAAAATAATAAAACAAATTGCGGCATGTGCGCTGGCATTTTTTCATTTTTTTTTAACAGACCAGGTCAATTTCCTTAGAGCACGTTTGCACGGAGGACCATTTATTTTGAATTCAGTAATAATTGCTTACGCACGGAATTCATGAGAATTTATCAATTACCCCTTCAAAGTTCGTCTTTCTAGATCACACGCTGACCTTGAGCATACCACCCGTGCGCAATATATATATTTTCAAAAATTAGTCAGAAAGACGAATTTTTAAGGGGAAATTGATAAATTCTGATGTATTCTGTGTTACACGGAGACACAAACTGCACATCGGTTTCGATCGCGCTCCATTTTACAATTAATCATTGTGGGAAAATAAATTGGCTGCTTAGGCTGAGTATTCAACGAGACACGCTTAAGCCCATTCAAATTTTAGGCCAGCCCGCTTTAACGTGTCTCCGTTGAATACTCAGCCAAGAAAATCAAGCAGCCAATTTATTTTCCCACAATGATTAAAATAGAGCGCGATCGAAGCCGATGTGCAGTTTGTGTCTCCGTGT
>LR579531.1:0-18187 GCA_900536345.3 Caenorhabditis sp. 39 LS-2015 | reverse complement strand
TGATTAGAACTCGCGCCACTGGTTCAGGTCCATTGAGGGAATCTGACTGCACGGCACCATGTGACCTACTCGGAACGCTTCTCGGGGAATCATCTGAAAAGGAAAACAGTTATCAGGAGAATGGGGGACTGATAACTCACAGTGATGGTGTTGGTGTTGTCACAGATGATTCTGCTCAATGAGCTCTTTCGGATCTCGACGAGTTGCCGGCGAGTGAACACTCCCGGGTTCTCGAAGTAGAACCGATCTCCGTCTCTCGTTCTCTTGAACTGAGGACCGATGATACAGGCGACAGTCGGGCCGACGAGACCGCGGATGATCGGATCTTCCAGAAGGGCTCCCACCCACAAATCAATCTTCTCCACGTTTCCATAGATCTCTTGAAGCTTAATTCTGGTTCCGGTATTCAAAATCTCTCTGGACAAATGCTCGAAGTTAGTGGCAGTCCCCATTCCGCAGAGTTCTCTGTACTTGACATAGGCTGGATGTCCGTGATCTCTTCCTCTCTGAATGTTGATTGTCGAAAGATCAGTTGATCCGAACATGTTCTCAGTGACGGTGGTTGTAACTCTCTGCGGTCTCTTCACATTTTGAGAGAACATTCCTCTGATCAGCGGATCAACTCCTCCTTCGTTGACAAGAACATCCGAGTGAAGAGTTCCTTTTTGGAATGGAAGAGCGCCGAAAGTAATGTTGCGGAAGGAAGTGTCGAGGCGTTGGTAGAACTCTTGAATCATTCCGTGACCGAATCGGAAAGCGGCCGATGTGAACTCATTGGCGACAGTCGAGTCGACATCCGAATCGTATCCTCGGTAGTCTCCGACAACTGTGGCAAACGAAGCACCCAGAACTTTTGGAAGCCACTCTCGGTAGACGATTGCTTGCACTTGAGCTCCGATGACCTTTCTAGCTTCCTGATAAAGTCTTTCTCCATCCCAGTGAGGATTGAGACGCTTGAATGTGGTGACGAGGCGGTTGTGCTCTTTGGTGAAGATTGTGTGCCAGGCGGAGAGTCCGACGAACAGATTGACACGACTGTCTCCGGCAGTGAAGATTACGGAACATTGAGCACGATTGCGGCATTTGGATTGGTCGAATGGGAGGACTGAAACACAATTAAATGAGAAACTGAAACGGGGATAGATGTCTCACAAGAGTTTCCATTAAACATTGGCAACTTGAGGAATCCAGAGTTTCCATCGCGGAACTTTTTCGAGTCATGAACAGATGATCCGTAGATTGGAGACGCGTCGATGTATCCGGTGTTCTCGTTCAGTTGCTGCCGTGGTTTCAAGTTTCCAGAACCGCAAATTGGGGAGGAACGGGAGACACGGATGCATTGCGCTTGACGGAAGCTGAAACACAGCAACTAACTGAACCCTTGGCTATTTGGTTGCTTACTTGGCATTAGCATCATCGAAAGTGATCGGAACAGCCATGCATCGACTGGTAATGTTCTGGCAGACATTGCACTTTGCAGAGGGAACAAGGGTTGTCTTGGCCATATCGTGGGAGATAAACTGACCGAACTGCATGATCAAGGCGTTGTAGTCCGGAGACTCCACAGATGCTTGGGAAGAAGTGAGCTTTCTGGTGATCTCTCGTGGAGATGGACGAGCGTCCTTGAATAGAGAACCTAAAAATCGCGATGAGCGATGCTTTCCTGGAATTCGAGAACTCACCAACTGGCTCGGAGACTTCATTGTCATAAATCGTCGGGAGAAGTCTGGTATATGGTCTGTAAGACGCTCCTCTGAGCGGATCTCCCTTCATGTTGTTGCATGTTCCATCGAGAGTCCTGTACACTGCATTGTAGCAAATGTTCGCTTCACAATCGGCTTCATCCAATCTTGGAGTGCAAGCATTGGCTGTGTTGGAGCGGATGACTTGGTCAAGATCGACAGTTTGTCGGCGAGTGTTATCTGGAATGACACGGAGATGTATGGGATCCAAAGTGGAAAGCAAACCTTCAGTGGCTACCACGAGCCTCTCCCTCCACATATCTTCCGCGGCAACGACTGGATCGTTGACGATCTCTCTGCATCTCGAGTTCTGGACGGTGTTGATGAAGGACCTTGTCGTTGGAGGCTGTCTGAAACGGGGGGAACATGTGAGAAATGGTTAGTGAACCGAGAGATTTGTTGATGTGATTACTTTCGATAGTTGATAAGTTCTATCTGACACCGGTCAAAAGAATCTCCCAAAATAATTGAAAATAGAGAACTAAAAGAAGAGTAAATTCATACGTGAATGCTCTGGAGAACTGGGTCGTTGCGGGAGCCTGAGTTGTGGTAGTCGTAGTCGTTGCAGGAGTTGTTGGTGGAGGCGGTGGCGGGAAAGTCCTTCTGGTAGTGAAGAAGAATGGCACTGGTCTTCTGGTAGTTGCTGGTCTCTGCACAAAGAATCTAGTAACTGGAGCCAGATCGGGCACTTCGGCAAAGGTTGGGATGGGGGTTACAATGGTGAACACACGAGGAGTTGGACGGATGGTGGCTCGGAATGCATTCGGACGCTGACGAAGAGGAGGAGGACGACGATTGACAAAGGACGGACGACGGGTAACTGCTTGGACGGGAAACCTTCTGGAACTGTGTTGGGGGTAGGTTGGAAGTCATCGGGTTGGTTAAGCGGAACAGAAGAGAGCACACGGAACAGAGAGAAACTGAGGGAACACGGACTTACGTAGTCTCAAAGTCAATAGTGACACCCTCAAAAGCTAGGAAAGGCTGAGAAGCATCAGAAGAGGAAGAAGCATCGTCGGAAAACGACGGGATGAATTGCGGAGGCGGCGTTGTGGTGGTGGTAGTGGTAGTAGTCGTCGTTGTCGTCGTTGGCTTCGGCTTTGGCTTTGTAGTAGTCGTCGTGGGTTTTGGAGTTGTTGTCGTAGTAGTCGTCGTCGTTGTAGTTGTAGTAGGAGCAGTAGTCGTAGTGGTCCTTCTTGTCGTGGTGGTCGGGGGATTTGTGGTGGTTGTTGGGGGAAGGGTAGTAGTGGTGGTTGGGATAGGGGTAGTAGTAGTCATCGGGACCGTCGACTTTGTGTTGTTGAAGAAGAAGAAGAACTTGCGGGTCACTTTTTTCGCCTTCGAAGCAAACGAACTCGCCACCCGAATCGGCGGCCGTGCGGATTGATGGAGGACTGGCGAGTGCGTGGTGGTGGTGGCTCTACAAGAAGCGGTAACAGGGACAAATTTGTTAAATCTCTAGAATTTCCCGCTTCTGGAACTTGTAATTTCAATCCAGAAAAGAAGCACACAAATAACCTCTCTCATGCGACCCTATTTAACCTAACTAGTTTTTCTCAGTACACTGCACTTGCCGCACACTTGGGTCACAAGAAACGAACGACACGACACAATGACAATACAACTGTTCGGTGTGCGGAGAGGGAGAAAGCATGATGATGATGATGATGATGGTGGTGTGCGTTTCGGGTTTGGTGAGGCTGAAAACTTACTTGGGAATGGTGACAGCAGTGAATGTCGGACGGCGAGTAACTGGAGGCGGACGCGTTTGTGGAGCAGCCGGAGCAGCTGTAGTAGTGCTGGTGGCGGTAGTCACTGGAGCCGCGATTTTGGTAGTGGTCCGTCTCGGAGGAGGTCTTCTCGGACGACCCGGAGACTTTGTGGTTGGTCGGATGATGCTCTTTTTGGAGCAAGTATTGCAGGCAAGTTGGCAGTTGTCTACCATCCAGTCAGCATTCGTCTGGAAATGGAACCCTTCGTCAAATCCTTCTGATCATTCTCACTTTGCACTCCCCAACCGACGCCCAGAACCTGCACCATTCATGGTGATCGCAGCATCCATTCTTCAAACAATGAAACTTTGTCGTCACAGGATTATCATCATCGGCATCTGAAACCTTTTCTCGTCATTCAGGTTCTCATTCGTATCCCTTGACTAACCGCAAACTTGCGGCATCCATAGTAGGAGTAGAAGGCCGCACGACACCGCCAACGGTCTTGGCCACCACATTCTCTGAATTCATCAATTCTTCATCATCTAATTTGCGCCTTTTTATTCAAATCGGCGAGTTTTTGGCGGGGCAGGCGTCAATTGGTTTCGAATTCAATGTCAATGGGTTACAAGCGGATGCGTGGGGGAAACAGGGAAGAGGGAGTAAAATTGGCAAAACGGAGGAAGAGGAGATGATCAAAAATCGGAAGAGGAACGGAGTAATGATGATGGGAATGGGAAGAGGGGATGAGTCATTCATTGGGCCATTTCTGGAAAAAGTAATAGAGAAGTTCAAAGTGAACTTTTGAGACAAGGAGTCAAAGAATAATGAGGAGGTCAGTGGGCAATCTGACTGAAAAGGAAAGCAAAGAAGGTAACTGTCCGGTGAAACGCACTGAACCGTAAACTCTTTCTCTTCGAGACTTGACACGGTGAACTCGAAAGTACGAAAAAGAGAAATGCTTTCTGTTTCTCCTCCTTCTGCTTCCCCGCCAGACAGTCTCCCGGGCCAATTGAATTGTCTCCATGGCTTTTATCATCAAGTGCCTTCCCGCCTTTGGCAACATTTCAAGAGGCGTCTCCCCCACTTTCTGCACCCAACCAACCGTTTCATTGCGTTCCAGGACGTGCCGAAAAGCAAAAAATACAAAAAGGGGAGGGAAGGAGAGAAGCGAATAGATCAAAGCACACCGGAAGAGAGACCGAAAATTTCCCAATTTTGCAATGTTTACTAGCCGGTTCAAGTGGTGGCTGTAATTGAGGAGGCGACGGAGGGGAGAAAGGGCATTTTACAATGTGCCATTCGAGGTTGATAGGCGGTTTGATTCGAGTGATACGGTTGTTGAGGAGGTCGAGAAGGAGGTCGAGAAGGAGAACGGTCAAAGAATGAAATCGGGAACTGTTTGAGGTTTCCAACTATTGTTTATACTATGTTCTTGAGGAGCTGTAAATAAGACCTCCAAGGTTAGAATGCCGGGCGGTTCTAGACAAAATGGAATGATATGGACGACAGCTATACAGCCAAGAATCCGATTCAATCCGGAAGAGACAAGAAAAACCCAAGTTGATTTTCAAATTTACCCTATTAGACTTCCAAATAAGCAAATAAAAACTCTGCTGCTTGAAACTACTGTAGTTGTGAAATACCTAGAATTTCTTACTTATCGAATCACTTCAAAGATGATCTGACCTGACGTGATTCGATTCTGCATCTGAACTGTTTGCCAACCTTCCTTCCCCTATCTTCTACTTTCCCCACTCCCCCTTACCTAACTGACCACAAACTTCTTCTTCTTCTTTTTCTTTCTCTCCTAATTGGTCACGGTCACTAGTCAACAGTCAGGTAATCCGTCTGTTTCTGATGAAAACAATAAGGAAATCAGAAACAGTACTATGAAGCGACTTGTTGATGACGGAGACGAGAAGAGAGGAAGTGTAAACGGTTTTTTCTTTTCTTTGAAGAAAAAGGAACGGAAAGAATGATGAAAGAAACAAACAAAGAGGAATCGGAGAAGACGGTGATGGAGATCATCAGGTTGTCTGAGAGAAGAGAATGGACTGATCAACAAAACCATCGGGGACGTCTTCTGGAGCCTTGGAAGGAACAAGAAGCGGGGAGAGAACTTATAGGAAAAGAACGAAAGTGCAGAAACAGGGGAAATCGAGTAGGATGGATGGGACGAGAAAAAACACTCCATGGATTGGATTGTTGTTCATTTTCAGTTCCAAACAAAGTGCGGGGGAACGTGAAGAGGAGGGGGGGAGGAAGTGTCGATGACAAGGAACCCGGGGAATCTTGCAGACGGAGGATGACCATTTGTCTCTCTAAACCAACTGTTTTCATACCACTCAATCAAACTGAGAGCGACAGAGAGATCGGGGAAAAGTTGTAACTGTAATCGGGTGCCGAGTGTGTGTACTCGAATCACATCAATTATCACTTTGCGTCCCAGCTTGATTTGACGAATTGGTGAATCGGAATCGAGTAGGTTTAGGGAGAGAAAGTTGATCTGATTGGATGGATGAGATAGTGATAACCGAACGAGCGACGGTGTGGTTTCAACAAGAGTCAGATCAAAAATAATGATGAGAAAGAGGAAAAACAAGCTGAAAAAAGATGAGGGAAGTCTCAAAAAGTACTTGACCACTTGAAACGACGGCGGTTTTGCAGGGGGAGAGAAAGGGAATGCCCGGAGGTGTTGCGCAATCGAAACAAGGCACAACAACAAGAAAACGCAGGATAATATAGAAAGTTGTCTATCGATAGCGAACAAACAGTCGGATCAGGGAGAAAGTGACGGCGTGGCATCATTAGCATCCTTCTCCTCCTCGCGATTCGTTTACGACCTCCTGGTCACCTGGGAAACGTTTTCTCTTCCAGCCAACCACCTGCTTCCACGTCATCTGACTCCTCTTCCAGCCGCCCGTTCCGCTCTCGTTTTCCAGCCCATTCCGTCGATACAATACGGAATTGGTTTCGTCTCGTCTCGTCTCGTCTCGACTTCTTCTCGAGACAAATTGGGAAAAAGCGCGCTCATTTCGATTCTTTTGTGTAAAATAAAGCGACAAGTTATCTTGAATGGAAGCAAAAAGGCAAACCAAAAAAGGAGGAGAAGGAGACGACGGCTGCTGCTGCTGCGGTAAGGTCATACTCGGCGGGTTTGCCACATGTGTATAATGTCAAAAGTGGCTGGGGCAAGCAAGCATCCGTCAAGAACACTTATTACTATTAGGGGGTATATTCGGGGAGAAGGAAATCTGAAACGAAGAAACGAAAAGCCTTGGTTTGGTGGTTTCGGAATATTTCGACAAAGCGAGGAATGGAAGGGAAACTAAGTCAGAAGCCGGGAAGGTACCAAGTCTAGAACCTCGATGGCAAAGAAGTAGACTAGACTGTAAATCAAAACTGACCTGCAATAAATTACGCGGTTGAGGTCTGCCCGTGTCGTGTGTTTTATCAGTCGTAGGCCACTTAAAAGTGACCATTACCTTTCCAACCTCACCGTCGACTCCGCCCCCTTGACCTCGTTACCGCCCACTTCTCTGAATCTTCCGACTCCAAGAAAGTTTGTCTTTGTCCCCCCGAATACGTCATTGAGAATCGGAGACCATTGGTCCTTTTCCAGGAAAAGCAACTTAACCTCTGCGTCACTGGCATTGTATTCCTCCTGCGGTGCCCATCGCCATCATCCTCCCCATCGCGGTCGGGTCGAAACCCCGCAAACGTGTTTGTCCACTAATTGGCAATAAAGTTCGAACGGTAATACGGTAATTTGTTGTTGAGAGAAAAGGGGAAAAGCGGCGAAAGATGGGGGTTAGAAGCTGCGCCGCGCGCATTTTGAAAAGTAAGAACGAGAACTGTTACACAGTGTGGCGAATGGAAGGTTATTTGTAAAGCGAGGACTGATTGGGGATGAAGAGAAAGGGAAACGAGTTGATCTTCGGCAAGGTTTGGGTTTCGAGGAAAGGACAAGAGTAAAGCAAATTGGAGATGATAGTAGATCAGATGACGTCTCGGAATGGATGGCATTCTGATGGTGTTTGAATAGATGATGAAAGGGGTTCGAGATTGCAAAGTGAACTTCGTCGAGCTCCTTTCATCATGGAGTAAGGTAGGATATACTGAGAGGGCGTTTAAAAGGATAAGTTCTCTATCTGAGAGTGTATTTTGTAGCAACGACAGCATCTCATTTGAGGTTTTGGAACCATTTCTCAATTTCAGAAAAAAATGAAACTTAATCAAAATGTATCCATTGTCTGCAGCAGCCGGCTGACCTCTGCTGCCTAAATGAACAAGAAATCGAAGCTTTTCAACAATGAAACGGACAAAAAACCGATGGGAGGAACCGATCGCCTCATCGCCACCTCGTGCCGTGCTAAATTAGCATGAAAGTGCGGCAAAAGTACAGCGCCCATCGTTGCCCATCGTCACCATCATTCCCGGCGAAGACACACCCCGATTCAGATGCAAATTCAGATGAACGACGTGGCAGATGGGCGGACGGGACAAGGTCATGCCTGGAAAAGACAGAAACGAAGCAAACGGGCCGAGCGAATGGGCTGGAACACGTGACATTGTGGGACAGCGGCAAGATGTTACATTCGAGAGAGACAGGAGAAGAAGAAGTAGAGGGGATCAGGTGAAACTGAAGAAGTAGAAGACGTCTAGGATTACAGTCTGTCTCCCATCATTTTTTGTTGGAATTCCCTGTTCCTGTTCTTCATATGTCACCTATTAAACTGTCGGCGTATGACACCTGAAAGAAGAGAGTCGACTTGAAACTCGGCAAAAAGTTGTTTGTTCTTTTCATCCCTCCCGCGGCATTCTCCTCTCCAGTTGACCGGCCAACCACCTTATCAAGTTTACCGTTTTGGCGCCCGATTAGCATCTGAGGGCATCAGATAGCATCTCGCTTCGTTTCTTCGTCACTTCTGAAGAGCCTCTCTTCGGCAAACCCCGTGCCCCTTCACCTCATTCTCCATCAACTTCTCCGACAATTGACACGTTTCTGGCAGTTATCGTGATCAGCAATCGGTAAAGTTCTGGCACCTTCTTCTTATTCTTTTTCTTCCCGGCCTCAGAATGCCGAACGACAGAAAAAACAACAACCTTGAAAAGTTGGAAGACGAAGATGAAACGAGGAATGTGGAGAAGGAAGAGGGAATTCTGCGAATACCTGCAATTATGAATGGAACAGTTCTGCTAGTACTCATTAGGGGATTCGATCGGTTTGGGAAGAAAGTTCAAGTTGGAGGAGGAGAACGAATGAGATTGCAAAAATGAGTAGAGGAATGGGAAATGGAGGGGAGAAAGAGACAGGGAATGAATCCTTCGAAGATCGGGAATGGTCGGAATGGAATGAATGAATGGATGGATGGCAGAGGCGGAAGGAGCGAAATGTAAATTTTCTGCACTCGGTGATCTGAATTCAGGTATTTGCAAAATCTAGGTGAGGGTCAATGGGCCTATCAAATTGAAATGGCAAGGGGGGAAAAAAGGAAAAATGACACTCTGGGAACAGAAAATTGCTGACGGAATATTCAACGATCCACGGAGACACAAACTGCACATCGGTTTCGATCGCGCTCTATTTTAATCATTGTGGGAAAATAAATTGGCTGCTTGTTTTTCTTGGCTGAGTATTCAACGGAGAAACGTTAAAGCGGGGTTGGCCTAAAATTTAAATAAGCTTAACCGTGTCTCGTTGAATACTCAGCCTAAGCAGCCAATTCATTTTCCCACAATGATTAAGCTGGAGCGCGATCGAAACCGATGTGCAGTTTGTGTCTCCGTGCGATCCCAGAGGAGGGTTCCGAATTGAAGGCGAATAGTCTAGAAGGCTGCAAACGCGCTCTGCTGGACATCGTATGTCTGCGTCTCTCGATTCGTACGTTTCCTTGCAATATCTTTTCCAGGCATCACGAACTCCGGAGCGTTTGTTTCTTTGTGATCTTGGACCCCAGATTCAGGGAATCCTAACATTCAGACTAGACCCAGTCGATCAGGCTACATACAGAAGCGATTCTCGCCAATATTGCCACTATCAAATTGCGGCGAGCCACGCTCTTTCCACGTTTTTCACCGTCCGCTAATCTGTTTATCACCCGCTCGCATCGGCTGATTCTCTCCTCTCCGGCTGTTGACAAACACGAGTTCAATACGGTCGCAGACCTCAAAGTGTGCTCAGAGAGCACCCGAATTGTTATCATAGAACAGTTTTGCGTAACCCTTATCGCTCACGTGTTTGCCGCGAGTTCTCTGCTCCAGATTCTTTAAAAGGAACCGTCGAGCGCCTGTCGAGTTCGTCCAGATTCAATTGCTCGGCAACTCGAATGCTCCTCAAATTCATCCGGGTAAGTGAGTGAGTATGTGAAGTGTGATCGGTGTGTGTTGAAAGACGGCTTATTCACGGATTAGGTAACAGTCACTGGTTGTTGGCTTTTGTTTCAAAAATGGTTATCAATCGACGGGAGAATAGTGTAGTGTGTAAGGCAAATCGGCTCGAGGCGCAAGGGAAATGGCACGAAATGTTTCATTTTCAGTTATGCTCATTCCCCTGCGTACTTTCCGTTCACGCCTAGGCTTAAAAGTTGAATTTACATCATTGATCACTGATCTGAAAGACACCTTAAAGGGACTTCTCTTCCCTCTCCAAGAACAATCTGCAACTATTTATCATTCTCCAAAAGTCCTGAATTCTTCAAAAGTGTTGCTCTTTTTCTGCAAGAATCGTTTTTCGGCTTTTAATGACTAGACGCCCGTCTATTCTCACTTCCTCACTGATAAACAAACGCAATAAAACTTTCGGTCTCCGTGATCGAAGCTTCAACTCTCTTGCGTCAGAACTGGTGGATACTGTAAGTTCACGTGGCGTGGTTCATATTAAACCGATCGGTCAACAAGATCACCAGCCACGTGTATCGTATCGATTTCGGTTGCCACCTGATTTATTTTGTGTTTTTTTCTCTGATTTGAGATATGTATTCTGCTGTAAATCTGCACCATGTTCCCACCACGGTACTATATTTCGGGCCGGCGTTCCCAGACATTCTCGCCTCGATTGCCAACAAAGCGAAAGTGCATTCCCACAGAAAACTGTTTGCCTCTGGTACTTTCCCTCTTCTCTTCCCATTCCACAACACAGTTTTTGTCCAAAGAACCCCAACTGGCAGAGTGTACTCGTCGGCTTTGGCTCCTCATTTCGGATTAACACTCGGGCAAGCAGCTTGTCTCTCGCCCCGCCCCCTTATCAATTTCACTCTCTCCGCGGGTCTTCTCCTCTTCACTTTCCCATTTTTTGGCAACAGGAAAAAGGAGAATGTTTCAGTTTCAGTTTCAGTTTCAAGTTATCAGTCTCTGACAACCAGTGCAAACTTTTTCTCGATAAGCAGCATGTCATCACTCTCCGTAGGCTGTCTGCACCTATCAATTCAAGCTCGTTTCAGAAAATTATGACTGCGAAAGAAGACACCCTCCCGGAAAGACTGCGGTTCCATGGAGTGCACAACAATGTTCTGTGGAGGAATCTGATTGCCGAGTTCTTCGGAACCTTCCTTCTTTGCGTAAGTCCATCCGTCTTCTTCCAATGAAAAGCTTCAACTTTCAGTTCATCGGTCTCTCGATCGTCTTCCAATTCCACGCTGGTGGTGGCAAGACGACAGAATGGATTGGAGTCAACATCGGATGGGGTTTCGCAATCATGTTCGCAGTGATGGCAACGGCTAGAATGTCAGGTATCTACCACCAGAAGACGTCGACTCTTTCCTCATTGTCCTGTTCCAGGTGGTCATCTCAATCCAGCCGTTTCGCTCCTTCTCTGGTCTCTCGGTCATCTCAAACTTGCCTGGGTTCCGCTCTACGCTATTGCCCAGACCGCCGGAGCCTTTGTCGCGTCTCTTGCAATGTATTCGTACTATTACGGTAGAATCTAGATTGTGTAACTGTCTCTGAGTTCAACCTGTTCCAGAGCAATTCAACGCCTTTGACGGCGGAAATCGCACGATTCTCGGTGAAATCGGAACCGCCGGTTGCTTTGCCAGTTATCCATCGCCCAATCTCGGAGTCTGGGGACCATACATCGATCAGTGCGTCGGAACCGGAGTCCTCGCCTACTTCCTCTGCGTCGTTATTGACGAGAGAAACCAAATTCCAAAGGTCTGGCACCCGATGTTCTTCGGATTCCTCGTGATGATGATCGGAACTGGCTTCGGAATGAACATTGGCTACCCGATCAACCCGGCCAGAGACCTCGGACCGCGTCTCTTCAGTTACTTCATCTACGGTCCAGGTGTCTTCCACTCTCCATACCCCAACTACTGGCTCGCTCCTGCCATCGCTCCATTCGTCGGTGCTCTCGTCGGCGGATGGTTCTATCACTTCTCCCTTGGAATGCACAACCCAGATATCGAGGAGCCTGAAATCCAACAACCACCAAAATCCAAAGAGCAACAGAAGTTGCTCGAAGCCTAAGCAGTCTTAACAATTCAGTTTACAAGTTTATATGATGTTTAATAGATTTAATCTCAATCACATATGTACATTTTATATATAGATTACAAAAAATTCAAATAAAACAAATAAAAACAGAAAAAAATCCGAAAGTTCTAGAGAAGGTTTCTGAGCAACACGGCGATGAGCGAGAAGAGAATGGTAAGAGCAGAGGAGGATCCGGACACCAGTTCGGACAGCTGAATGTTCGGGTTGAAGTTGGCCTGACTGGTGTAGTTGATAGTGTCTTTCGGAGCGGCCCAGACAAAGTTGGAGATCATCTGAACCGATGGACCGGCACGATCATAAGGGACCATGTGACCAGCTCCCTTGACAGTGAGAAGATCGATGGTGATGGTGGCTCCATTAGCATTCTTTCCGACATACGACTCGATGTATCCGGCAAGTTGCTTGTTGTCACTGTAGTACCATGGCTTACGGGCTCCAGTGACCTGAAAGAAACTGTGTTAATAAAAACCTTGTATACTTCTCAGTACCTTGAGATTATTGTCACTTGCAACTTTAAGAATGTGCTTGGCATCTCCGAGATAGTTGCACACAGTGTCTACGTCTCCGTTATAAATCAAGAAACGGAAGTCGGTCTTCAAGTTCTGGATGATTCTGTTGAAGAACTGGTTTGTCGTATTATAAGTCAAGACATAGTTGCTGTAAATGGAATCTCTGCAATCCGCCCATGTGTTCTTTTGATCCTTCCATGCTTGTGGGATGTTCAGTGCGTTCTGCACAGCGTCGGTGTTCAAATAACTGCCGACGGCGTCCTCGTTCCAGCAGAAGTATCCCCATTGATTGTCGTTGGAGAAACGGTTCACAAGGGTCTGAAATTCAACTACTTCTTGGTTCCAAGAGGGATAAACGAACAGCAGTGTTCTTTGCCAGGTCAGAAGTTCCTTTGAAGTTTCCGAGTTGCTGATAGGTGCGGAGGTTCTTCCTGATGGAAGAAACGCCCTGAATCGGAGCCGCACTTCTCTTATGTCTCCTTCCGGATGGCGGAGCTGGTGCTTGGAACACTGACTTGTCGTAGCATTCTTGGTAGAAGTTGTACTGGTCGAATCTGGAAAAGTTATGATATACTCGAGGAGCAGCATTACTAAATAACGGACCCTTCGGTTCCGTCTGCGTTCTGGGAGATCAACGGCTGGATGAGATCTCCGCAAATAGAGCCATCGCTGACAAAATCAATTTTGTTGGATGAGTTTGTGAACTGGGCAAAATCGAAATTGTCCATATCAGTATTTTGAGCACAGTAACCCTTGATGGTTGCCCAGTCTCTGGAAACAAACATTCAATCTTTGATTCGGTAATGTTCAACAAACTCCATGGAGACACGTCCGTGATAGGCACTCCACAAGGCAAGAGCGTTCAGAAGACCTCTGACATTCATGAAGCCGTTTCCGATGGCAGAACCCTGAAAGGAAGTCGATTCCGAGGTTTAAGAGCTATAGATCTCATTGTCAGACCTGGAAGTTCTTGTTCGGGAAAGTGCCAGCATTGATTCCCTGAACAATGAGATCGGTAAGCATTGGAATGTATATTCCAGCATACGACTCTCCGGAAAGGTAGAACGTACGGTTGGCGTACTTTGTTTGAGCCCTGAACATTATTTTTTTGCTTTTTATCAGAGTTTTGAGGACGAACACATTGAAGAAGTTGGTAAGAGCTAGGAGGTTCTGGGCAGCAGATTGGTCGTCGTTCGCTTTGAAATATCCTGGAGTAGTGGTGTCGTAGGAATATCCAACTCCGATTGGAGACTCCAAGTAGAGAACGTTGGCTTTCTGAAAAAGGAACACGTCATCTTCTCTTTGTCATTCTCCTCACAGCATTCCAGGCATACGGATTCTCATAGAGAGTCGCTCCATCGTAATTCACATAAAACGGTCCAAGTTCCTCGAAGAGCCCTCCAAGAGAAGAGCATCCGGGTCCTCCATTGAACCATACCAGCAGAGGATCCGTATCGGGGTTCGAACGAGACTCGGTAAGCCTGCAGAGAATTGAAAAATCATCCCTTTTTTTGTGACAAAGATGACATTTTTTGTGCGGCGGTTTCGGTTTCTTTATCAGTTTTTTGCTTACTCGAATTTTCGGGTATTACGTAAGAATTATGACTCCGCTTGGTGACTACTTTCTTTTTGCAGAAGAGATAGTAGACAAAAAAGAGACAAGGACGACGAGATGGTCAGAAAATGGAAGCGGTGTGCTCTGAATATTCCCAAGAAGACACTTACATGTAGTGCATCTTCCATGTTCCTCCTGCATTCGCATCCACATATCCGGAATACGACTTGAAGTTTGCCTTGAAGAGAAGACCCGGCAGGTTGTTGATGAGGTCCTTTTCTCCCTGAGAGAACACTCCGACTGCCAACAGCAGAAGACCAAGAAGGGAACTGCTCATTCCTGAAAACATCACCATTAAAGACCAAACAGACTGAAAATAGGAAAGGGGAAACAACAAGGGAAAGAGTATTGAATGGAGCATTGTTAAACAGCATACTAATTGATAAGAGTGGACAAGTGTGCTATCAGCTTCCCAAGCGCCTCCTTTTTCAAGTGTCACCATTTTCATGCGTTTCTGTGGCTATTACTGAAACGTTGCCAAAGTACGAACTGGGGGAAATGGAAGAATGGCATTCCAGGTCATAAAAAATAAGGGGAAAATGCTTTGTTGACAGTTATCTCGAGGACCGGAACTGGCGAAAAGAAAAAAGAGAATAAATAGAAATGACAGTGTTTCGGTGAACGTTTACCAATGTTGCAGCTCTCTGGAACGATGTTGGGGTCTGGAAGAATCTGAAAGTTTGTATTTGAACAAACAAGACTACAGTGTGTTTAAATAGTTTGAAGACGTTTATTTGATGAACAATGTACAAGTTTTTAATTGACGAATGCGGACCGTAGCTGTTATATGCACATATCGTATTGCTATCAATGAGATGGATTGGAAAGTGTAAAGCAGCAAGCAATTTAGAAGATAGCAGTGCAGAACTGTGGAACCGTTGGCTTTGGTGGCATGGTAGTCGAGCTGGTCGAAGCTGGAGTCGTCGAGGTGGTCTGACGGCGTGGAACAGCGTCTTCTCCTCCTCCGAAGAGCGCGGAAAGGAAGTCGGATCCGCCGAAGAGTCCGCGAACTTGGGTTTGCATCTGCGACTGAACGGCATTCTGGTAAACGGTTTGTTGTTCATCGAAAGTCTTCAATTCGGATTGTTCGTCGGTGGAAAGATCACGCGCGTATTGACCGCCGACGTAGACTTTGTTGTTCTGGAAAGAGGATTATTGGAGGGGGAAGATTGCATGAAAAGAAGGCAAGTATTTAAATAAATAAGAAGGTCGTCCCACTACTGTATCTCGAAGACCTTACCTGCACCATGCATCCATCGAAGTAGTATTGGGTGGTCTCCTCGGCAGTGCAGAAGGATGGCTTCTCTGGGGCCTTCGGGAGGCTGTTATCCTCGGTGTCGGACTGGCTGCTGACACTGTTTCCTTGTTGTTGCTGCTGCTGCATGCGGCTTCCCTGAGACATGAGTCTGCTGCGAAGGTTCTCACGACGTTGGTTGAGAATCTCACGAAGTTGCTGAAAAAGAGAGGAAGGTTCAGCTAGACATGATAGTCCATGGAACTTACAGTCTTGTATTGCTCAACCTCGGTTTGGTAAGTGGCCAACTCGGACTGCTCGCTGGAAGTCAGATTACGGAGACGGATTCCATTGGCGTAGAGAACATTTCCAGTGACAACGCATCCAGTGGATCCTCCAGCTCCAGAGACGGAGATAGTTCCGATGGAAAGCTGACGCTTCTCGCGAGGAGCAGCGAAGGCGACGACGCAGAGAGCGGAGAGGGCGAGAAGTTTCATTTCTGGAAGAAGAAGAGGAATGGAAGATGGAATGGGAATGGAAATGGAAAGAAGCGAAAGAAGAGAACGATTAAAATGACGAGGAATGCAAATGGAAACAGGAGAAGCATCGAATTGACTTGGTAATTTGGGAATGGAAAGCCGGCGAACAATGGAACAGTCGAACAGACACGGTCTATTTATGGAGGCGGTTACCAGGCAGAGAGACGGATACACGAAGCGTGAAGTGCACTACGATCCGGGTTAATCCGGACTGTGGAAAAGAAAATTGGAGGGGCCTGATGGGCGCGCAGACCCAGCCTCTGCCCACCCGACAACTTTTATAAACGAGGAGGCAGAGAATGGGCGGGGCTTATGGGAGAGGAAGCGAAGGGGGGAGGGGATGAGAAACATCTGGAAAGATGGACAGGGTAGAGAGAGGAAGAGAAGGAAGGAAAGAGAGAAGAAGAAGATTTTCAGAAAATGTCAGGGAACAGATGACCACCTGGACTGGTTTGCAAGTATTAAGAAAAAAAATATGACGAGGAATTTGTGGAAGAGAATCGGGAAAACTGGGAGAATGGGAATGAACTGTGACCGGTAACAATGTGGATGTTTGTTGAGGAAGAAGGAGAGATTCAATTACATAATAGTCAAACACGGAGGCGAATTCAAAAATTCCACTAGAGTTAGTGAATTGACAGTTGTCCTTTGGTCGTTCGTGTCAAAACATGGTGAATCATTGGCGATTTTGACACGTAAACACTCGCTTTGCCGAACAGCTGTTCAGTTTTATTATACAAACACCCAGTTCTCTTGATTTCTCAGTTTTCGAATTGCTTATCCCAGCCCAGTTCGATTCAAATTGTCCGCCAATTCAACTCGATTCCACCGTCACCTACTACCGAGCAAACCGTCTTTCTCCTCGCCGAATCCGTGTGACAATGTGAAGAGTCAATATTATTTTGCGAGAAAAACCCGCGGAGGAATCGATTGGCAGTAAGGGTTAGGGGGGGAAATGAAATCAAACAAAATATATGTGATCATGAAGGGCGGCCCGACTTATTGGAAAATGGACGAAGAAGAAAACGAAAGTTGTTGACACAGGTCGAGGCCGATCCGGGACAGAGAAGGGAATTGGGGGAGGAAATTGGATATGGACCTGGAGAAGTAGGGAAGGGCACTTGAGAAGTCAGATGGCATCTGAAACAAAGGAAAGGGGCTAGAGAGGAACCGACAGGTTAGGGAAGTATTGAAGGCAATTTTGATGACAAACTGATTCGGAGCTCTCCTTTTATTCTGATTCCCAGTTGACTTGAATCGGTTTGCACAGCATTATTTTGGATGGTTTCAGCAGATGGACAAACAAGTGACATGACCCAAAAGCATCAGCGGGTTTCCGCCCGTCGACCTGCGGTAATGCATGTTCCTGTCACGAACCATCGCTTGCCGCATGCTGCGATTGCTTGCGCGAAGGACGAAAACATGATTGATTTATCCATCGGATTGTGGTCTTATTGATACATGGAACACGATTATCATTGTCACTATCAACTCAATCACGAGAAGGAGAAGCTTCGGGGAAGAGAACATCGATTGACGAGCATTGGAACAGATCTAGGGACGGAAGGGCAGAAGGGCAAACAGACTCAGCCAGAGAGAAACTAACTTATTTCAGTTACAGTAGTTTGTGTGGCTGGATAAACAAAAAGGTCACAGAACTGTGCAGAAGTTGGCACGATGAGTCAGCATGGGGTTTGTGCGGTGCCTAGATACCCCCGCGGATGGATTACGAGAACTGGCGGAAGGGCAGGAGGAGGAAAACACTGGGGAAATATCTATTTATCAATGACGAAATGTTTTCGCAGACTGTGAAAAACTTGGTCTAGTCATGTAGTTTGCAAGGTGACTATGACTAGTAACAGGCAGCAGAGCACATTTTGTATTTTGCAGTTGATGAAACTAAATAATAGGAGCACAAAATGACGTGGCAATAGAAGACTAGGTATCTAGTTGGTTTTTCCCGAAAGTTGTGGTCTGGCTCGCAACTACAGAACACTCGACAAACACAAAAATACGCCGTTGGCAGCAAGGTTAGCGCGCTTTACGTGAACTTTGATGATTCTCGCCATTCTCAACTAGGAATCGGTTGGTTCATCGAAACTTGGAACTCGGGAAACGAGGGATTTTAATCGTGACCTCCCCGTTCCCTGTTCCTTATCATGATAACCTCTAGAGATCTGGGGCATGATAAGAGTGCTATAAAAGGGGCTCGAATAAGCATGAAGTTATAGAGTTTCACAAAACTCCTTCAACAACCACCGCCATGGCCCAATCCGTCCCACCAGGAGACATCCAGACCCAGCCGAACGCCAAGATCGTGTTCAACGCGCCGTACGACGA
>LR579525.1:0-33094 GCA_900536345.3 Caenorhabditis sp. 39 LS-2015 | reverse complement strand
ACGGAAACCGCTCACAGGTGCGCTCACTGCGCTCACGCGTGGCGAGACCCAAGCTCCGCCCCCAAAGCCCAACTGTCACCATTTGAAAAACAGATAATAGAAAAAACAGCTTAATTTTCAATTTTCAAAAAAAAATTTAAAAAATTCTTCAAATTATTTTCAATTTTAGAAAAAAATTTTAAAGTCATTTTTTTTTATTTTAAACTGTCAAATTTCAAAAAATTATTAATTTTTTTGAAATTAAAATTTTGTTTTTTTTATAATCTCAATTTTTTTTAAATTAAAAAAATTTTAAATTTCAAATTTATCATTAAAATTCCAAAATTTAGTTTACAAGTTATTTTTCATTTTATATTTTTTCAAATTGAAATTTGACCTAAATAATTTAATAAAATTTAGTCGAGGATTTAATTTTTTTGAATTTTTCCAAAAATTTGAAACAAAATTGATTCTTATTAAAATTTTTCATTCATAAAACAATAATCTCTTTTTTTTTTTTAAATCCCCCTTTCCATCTAGTTTATTTGGTTCTTTACTACACGGTCCTTTCCCGCTTTACAATTAGGGTACACTTAAGAGGATCAATCTTTCACTGCCCGGCGTCTCTTTTGGCTGCGTACTGTTTCTGGCTTTGATACCTCTGGGAGTCTCTGCGTTTCTTCTCTCTCTCTCTCTCTCCCTTCCCGTCCCCATCGCCAATTTTCCGGTCATTCTCCCCCTTTTCGCCTCGCAGATGCGGTGGCAGCCCCCTGGTTCTGGAGAAGAGAGCTAGGTGGCAATGATTTTTTTAACGGTCCGAAAAAATATTTTATTCTGTAAAATTCTGATTTTAGTGACACTGATTGTGATGGATAAAGGTGAGAAATAGCTATGTCGTTTTTTTTTTAAATTGATTTTAATTTTTTAAAACTAAATTTATTTTTAAAGTAACTATTAATTTTAAAAAATTGTAGTAAATTTTTAAAATTTTGAAATAATTTTTAACAACTTGTAATAAATTTTTGAAAATTTTAAAATAATTTTCAAAAATTAAACTTTTTTAATTTGAATTTTTTTTCTAGTATTGAGATAGTATAAGAAAAATTTTAAAAACCACTCATTTATTTTTCAATTTTTAAAAATGATTAAAAATTAATTTTTTAATTTCCAAATTTTTTTAATTTTTAAAAATTTTTTTTTTTGCAAAATTACCTTTTAAAATTTAGAATTAGCTTTAAAAATTTTAAAAATTTAACAAAAAATTAAAATAAATTTTTAGCATTAATTTAAATTTTCTTCATTTTTTTAAGATTGAGTGTCACAAGATACCAACAAGCGAAGGAATTCGTCCCGTTTGGTAAGAACAACTTGGGAAGAATATAAAAAAATTCCTGCCAACGAGCAGTCGACAGAACCCCAAGATATTCATTACAGGTAATACCTGATCGAGATCGTCAATGTCCAAACGTTCGCTTCCAGAAGAAGTCCTTGGAGCGGCCAGAAAACCGCTATCGCCTTCGCGACCAAGGACCTCGTTGACCGCTCAAGGCGCGAAGAGAAAAAGGCCAGAATGGTCACCCAACTGACCTGCCGAATCGGGCCACACCATGGAGTGCAAACTCGACGTCGCAGACGAAACGGAAATGCTGAACCGGAACAATATCTGCAGACTCTGCCTCAGCTCCGCACACACCCATTCCAGTCCAATGCAGAGCCCTCCGAAGACCAGACGAGTTGTGCCAAAAGGAGGAATGCTCTCTGTTCTATGACTTTCACCACCGCACCATATGCACCAACAGAAGCCCCTCTCGATCCGAAAAATAAGGACTTAGAATTTTGATAAATTGAAGCATTTCTCTTCACAACGATTTTCTTCTTATTCATCATTGACACTGAAGTTATTTGATTAATTTCATTCGTCATCATTGACTTTGACTGTGAATTGAACACCTTCATCAAAATTTTATTGAATAAAGTGAACTGTTAACAAAAACAAAAAAAATTTCGCTCTACAGTCGACACGGCATTAACAAGAATCAACACAATCACTAATAAGAAAAAAGTACCAGAACAAAATGCCCCGAGGAAAAAGAAATCAAAGGCCACACTCGGAGATGACACTCATTAGCTCGGCCCCCTTGTTCACAGCTCAGGATCCCGACTCCAT
Organism: Caenorhabditis sp. 39 LS-2015; assembly: GCA_900536345.3. Taxonomy (NCBI): domain Eukaryota; kingdom Metazoa; phylum Nematoda; class Chromadorea; order Rhabditida; family Rhabditidae; genus Caenorhabditis; species Caenorhabditis waitukubuli. The sequence goes on along the minus strand of LR579525.1, from coordinate 30,948 downwards.
TCATTGAGGTCTCAAGACGCCCCATCACCCAGTGACTCGCCCCTTCGCTTTTCCCTTCTCCCATTGCTAATGATCCACTACCGCCGTCATCAATAAAGTTTTTTACCAACTACCTATCTCGTCTTCTATTCTTGGCCCAACGTGGTCACTACAAGAAACAAGCAATCGCCTTTGCAACCAAGGACCTCGTTGACCGCTCAAGACGCGAAGAGAAGAAGGCCAGAATGGTCACCCAACTGACCTGCCGAATCGGGCCATACCACCATGGAATGCAAACTCGACGTCGCAGACGAAACGGAAATGCTGAACCGTAACAATCTCTGCAGACTCTGCCTCAGCTCCGCACACACACACTCACCAATACAATGCCGCGCTCTGAAAAGAGCACAAGACGAGTTGTGCCAAAAGGAGGAATGCTCCCTGTCCTACGAATTCCACCACCACTCAATCTGCATTTTCAAATTTTTTTGAATGAATTTTTTAATTTTAAGTGAATAAAATTGATTTAATTCTTTTTTGATTTTTTATCATTTATTTTACATTCAAAAACTAGTTTTAAAAAGCAGAACTAGAAAAAATAGTTTTGAATTTTTAAATTAAATTTCACATTTCTAAAATTGTAGAAATTTTTAATTAAAAAATTTGTTTGAAAATTTAAAAAAAAGTTAAATTTTCTCTTAAAATTAATTTTGAAATTTTAAAGTTAGTTCTAAATTCAAAGAACAATTTGATTGTAAAATTATTTTTGAATTACATTTTTAAATGAAAAATTTCTCAAAAATTTAAAAAAAAGTTTGCATTTTTTAAAATTTTTAAAACTGAAGTAAAATTTCTGAAATTTTTGAAAAAAATTTTGAATTTAAAATATTAGCTTTAAAATAAGAAAATAAAAAATTCTAAAAAAATTTTTTTCAATTCCGGATAAAAATAGTTTTGAAAAAAAAAAATAGTTTTGAATTTATTGAAATTAATTTTAAATTTCTAAATCTGGAGTGAAATTTTTGAAATAAATTTTGAATTTAAGAAATTAGCTTTAAAATAAAAAATAAAAATTTCTAAACATTTTTTTTTCAATTCCGGATAAAAATAGTTTTGAAATAAAAAAAAATAATTTTGAATATATTAAAATTAATTTAAATTTCTGTATGAAATTTTTGTAAAATTTTTGTACTTTTGTAGAGGTCTTTTGGACAAGATATGATTCGTTGTCTTGTGACTACTAATCTACTAATACGTCATACGACACTGATTGTGAGTATCATACGAGTACCATGCCAATTTTATGAGACCAACAGTACGGTTGCTGAACATCCAACGACACATCGATGGGTCACGCAACACTTCCTCACACTCTCTCACCCATGGTGACGGTATCTGCGCCTCTTCTCTCTCCCCTCCCGTTCTCTTTGTCCGTTGTCCAGTCATTCTTTACTTTTTCGCCTCGCAGATGCGGTGGCAGCCTTCTAGCTCTCTCGGGAGGGAGAACTAGGGGGTAACGATTTTTCTGATGTTCGATAGAAATTTATTTATTTATTTATTTATTCTGATTCAATTTTGATGCTACTGGTGGACATATGGCAAAGGTGAGGATAAGGAAATCGATTTGACATTTTTTTGTTTTCGAATTTTTCTAAAATTTTGCAGTGGTGAAAATTTGAAATCATATACAAATTTTTCAAAAATTCAAGACTCAATTTTATTAAACAAAATGTTACTTTAAAATTGGAAATTAATTAAACAATTTTTGAAAATTATTTTAATTTTTTAAAAATTATCTTAAATTTTCAAAAAATTAAAAAATTATTTCAAATTTTTAATAGTTCTTTCAAATTTTAAAAATTATTTCAAATTTTTAACATTTGAAAATTTGTTCAAAAATTAAAAAAAAAAATTAATTTTTCAAAAAATTTTTTCATTTTTTTAAAAATTAATTCCAAATTTTTGAATTTAATTTTGATATTTAAAAATTAGTTTTGAATTTAAGAATTAATTTTACATTTGTTAAATATTTAAAATTAGTTTTATTGGTTTAAAATTTTTAAAAATTGATTGAAATTTTCAAAAAAAAAATTACTACAAATTATTAAACAAAGAACAAAATAAAAAACTCATTAATTAAATTTCCACCATATTTCTTTCATAATCTAAATCAAAATCATATTCTCTTCAAACAGCAATTTACAATTTCCAGTTGATCATAAACTCATCCGTTGCTACGCTTCTTTCCAATGACACTAAATGACATGGACATTGAAACCGTCTACCAGGATACCATACAGGAAGCTCATGAGGAACAACCAAGTTGCTTCTTCCAATTCTGGGTAACTGACACCGTTTTTCATGGAAAATCGTTGGTTTTTGATTCAGAACGCGTTTGTAAACTTCCTAGCACAACTTTTTCCAAGTGGAACTTTTGTTTGACAGCAATTGTGCAGTTCAGTTTTTCAACAGCACTCACAATTCTGCAAACCCAGCTGGAAGGATTTCTGTTCAAATGGCAAGCCGAGACTACCAGTATTACTTCCATTGCGTTTTGAATGGAGAGGCTTGCTTGAATGGAGAAAGGCCTATGACAGAATGGTTAAACTTGGATTTCAATGCTGTCGATCAACACATTCTTGATGCGAGAGAACGGTTTTGGTGATGAAGGAAGCAAATTCTGAGCCTCCAGGAAAAGCTCTTTCTCCTGTTTCAAGGCTACCATTGTCAAAAATTTCTATTCGTGAGAAAAGTTAGATTTCGTGGTCATCTGCAACAGGGAAAGTCGTGAAAGTTCCACCTTGTTGCCTTGGGGGAGTTCTCAGAAGATGGAAGTACGTACAAGAAACTTGTGATATAATGGTGTACAAAACGAAAGGAGTTTACGTGGAGAGGTTCAGTAATTTATATTTTATCGAGACGAGCAGACAGGTAATGAGAAACTTAATGAAAATTAATAATAAATTGATTATTCAGACTATGCACTTAATCAGTGCCGATGGGCACAAGCACGTGATCGATGCACCTACATCAGGGCAGTTTCTAATCTGGCTTCGAGAGGATATGCATCTGAATATTGACAATCAACTAATTTATGGATTCTACCTCAGAAGGATGAGTAATACAGAGCATTGGGGCGATCACATGATAGAAGAGATCTCAAGTGCAGATGTAAGAATTATTTTTGCAAGGGAGCATACATAACAATATATTTCAGATTTCCATTCAAACGGCATTCGTTTCGAGACAAAATTTTGAAACCGAGGATCTGATCGTCAAGGTAAAATTTCAAGGTGATTTGTGAGTAATTAATTACAATGTTTCAGGTGAAAGAGGTAGTATCGAACCAATGCGAACAATATTCAAAATCCCACATCCGAGTAGAGGTTCCTTGGTTCGTGACCGCGATAGTCGTCCAATTAATACTGACGTGTGTCATAGTATGGATCATCACGAGATGCACCGGAAAGAAGACATGCGAAAATTGTGGGCCAAGAGTGAACGTGTAATTTTTTTTATTTTTTGGATTTTGTACTGTTTATAACGGTAGTAACTAAACAATAAACAATAACGGTTTTCTAAAAATGAAGGTTGTTATTATCTGTTTTTCAAATCGTGACAGTTGGGCTTTGGGGGCGGAGCTTGGGTCTCGCCACGCGTGAGCGCAGTAAGCGCACCTGTGAGCGGTTTGCGTCTCGAAAAAATGGAAAAAATCGGAAAAAATTGTTGAAAACTGGCAAATTTCGAATTTAAATTCGAACGCAAACCGCTCTCAGGTGTGCTCACTGCACTCACTGCGCTCACGCGTGGCGAGACCCAGGCTCCGCCCCCAAAGCCCAACTGTCACCATTTGAAAAACAGATAATAAATCACAGAAGAAACAGTGAAGAACATTTCGAGATGGAAAATATGACCAATGGAAAAGAAACGGTGGATGATGAGTGGTTCGTGGAAGCTGCGCCAGCTTTGGAAAGCAAATCACTTGATCGGATGGATCAAGTGATTTTTATTTTAAAAGGGCTTCCTATAAGTTTTGTTGCAGAGCATATACGCTCCAAAAAATTATGGCCCGAACGATATATTCACAGTCGTTAAAAGCGATGTGATGTCGTTGGAACACAAGAGGACTCATGTGTCGAGTAGAGCTATGTTTAGACTTCTGTACGAAAAGGTATTCAGTTTGTGAATTTTTTTAAATCTCATCTTGGTTAAGGTTGGCATTTTTAACACGGGTAAACCCGACGACAGAAAAATTTGTCTTTTGCATCCGGCTTTCTGGAAAGCTACTCTTACCATAAAAAATTACGTAGGAGAGAAGCTAATTGAAAGGTTCGCATCGTACCGCCTGCCGAATGGACAAAAAAACTCTCGTTACTTCGTCCCATACCTGAACGAAAATCATTTTGCGCTGATTGAGATCGGATGGACGTGGACAGGAAGACCTTCAGTAATATTTCATGACAACATTTCAAACATGTGGTCTCTCGTACAAGACTACAGTCTCAAAAAAATGGCAGAAATGTTATTGTCGTGCACAGATAACTTGACGATTCGGTATGCAAGACCCGAAGAGCACATTTTAGAACAACTGTATCGGAGCGACTGTGGTATATTAACACTTTTTTCTGCCGAAGTATTACTAGGGGAAGAATTTATGCTGCATGATCTTGAAGAGGTAAAGGAGAAGATGCATAAATTGAACGACGCACGCAAAAGCTACGATGATATTGTTCTTGATGCAAGGAAGAGGTTTTCTGAGGAGTTGGAAGAAATAGTACAACGAGACAACTACGACATAGTCAACTGCATTCACAGCAAGAAAAAGGAGAAACAAGAGAAAAATGGTACTAAACTGCGAAGATTGCGAAGTGAGGATAATTTGAGTTTTTTGTCCCAACAAAAAGTCTGGCAACGGCTGCCACAGGCAAAGGAAAATACGTCAGATTCACAAAGCATCAAAGAAATTGTTCCACTACCAAAACTGGAAGTATTTGAAGGAGATGAAGAAATGTCCGACACGGACATGTATTACGAGCCTGAAAGAGAAGGATGCCCAATTTACAAGAGCAGGGAACTCACACGCACTATACCAGTTAAAATGAAAGGCATGGTGACGTATGATGTAATTGGTAGTGAAAAGTTCACTTCTTTCGACTTAAACTATAACAGTAAGTATCCAAAAGAATGCTCACAAAGAATGTTATAATTTCAGGTTAGCTCCAAGCATCTACGTTAAAAAACCTAATGACTGACATATGTAGAATCCGTTCAAACGTCTGATCAACAAACGAAAGAAAGATTAGAAAAAATTCACACTGTTTGGTCTGGGAGACCTGGCCGACCGATAATTTTGTGATTGTTTTTGAATAAATCTGTTTTTGTTTGACAAGATTTTTATTGTTTGTAATGAAAGCACAAATAGCATAAGTTTGTAGTTTAATTAATTTGGGGGATTCTTCTTCTTGGTTCAGTATTTCTTCGTCGTGCTTTCCTTCCACACTGTCTTAAGGTGCAGGGTGAATAAATTGGTTGATGGACGTTTGATCATTTGAGAGTAAACCTAGGGATTTGTAACAGTATTTCTGAAACACTCTGTAGATGAGAAATCTCTGGAACACGTGTGAGAGTGAGAGCGCATATAGAAACGCAGACATAAATCGCACCGAGAGGTTACGTTCGAACTGCAAACTTTGCTGATAATATGACAACGGCCACGCAACACCCTCTCACAATCACACACACTCTCTCGTTTTTATTATCAACCTTACGTGTCTGCGTCTCTCTCCCGCTCCCCTCCCTCTTCCCTCGATCCGAACACATTTTCGGTCATTCTTTCCCTTTTCGCCTCGCAGATGCGGTGGCATCCCCCTAGCGCTCTCTTCGAGGACTAGGGGGTACCGATTTTTCTAATGTTCAATTTTTTTCTGTATTCTGATTTGGATTGTGGTTTTGGTGCTACTGATGGATGAATGGTAAGAATTACTCGAATTTACAAATATTATTTCAAATTTTCATATCGATTCTGAGCAAAAATGTGAAATTTAAATTTATTTAGATTGCATAAAAAAATAAAGAATGTATTCTGAATTCGAATTCATTTTGAAAAAAATATATTTAAAAAAAAACTGTTGAAATTTGAAAATTAGTTTTTTTTTGCATTTTGAAATTTATTTTAAACTTTAAAATTATTTTTGAAATAAATCGACATTTTAAATTTTTTTTCAGATTAATTTGGATTTAACAGAAATTAATTCAAAAATTTGAGAATTAATTTTTTTTAATTCATAAAAATTTTCAAAATGTTTAATTTTTAATTTTTTTAATTTGATGTTTGACTTTAAAAATTTTTTTTTAATTATTTTCGAATAATCTTAAATTTCAAAATAAATTATTTCGAGTTTTTAAAATTGTTTTAAAATTTTAATTATAATGATCAATTCTGAAATTTTCAAAATTTTCAAAAAATTTTAAAGTTTATTTGAATATTCTAAATTAACAAAAAAAATTAAAATTAACTTCAATTTTTTTAAAATTAATGTTCGATTTTTTGAAAATTCATTTTAAATTTTTGAAATTATTTTTGAACTTTTAGAATAAATTTAATTGAAAAATTATTTTCAAATTTTCAAATTTAATTTTAGAATTTCAAAATTTTTCAAAAAATGTAAAGCTTGATTTGAATATTTCAAATTAACAAAAAAAATTTAATTTAATTTTAATTTTTTTTAAATTATTGTTTAATTTTTTGAAATTTTATTTGAAATTTTTGAAATCAAAAAAAAATCCTTCAACTTATATAAAAGTATAAATGTTTTTCCAGGACGGTGAAGCTTCAAGCTTCTTGACCCATCATATCTGCCATATCCAGTTCATGGAAGAAGTGATTTTTGGAGAAAGAGTTACAAAACTCAATTAATATGAAGACAAGGTAGTGCGAGAAAAATGAAATTTCTGCTAAAAAAAAATTTGTTTTCAGAGTATTATTTGTGGTTCACGGATCCTGTCAGGAATGGCTGGCACGTTGAATGACATCTTACACTGAGAACACTCTGGAAGACGACCCGCTTCTGAATTTCCAACTAAAATCAACACAGTTCACTCGTTGTTCCGTATCGAAGAACGAGAGTTGAAGACGCTATCGCAGAGTGATTTGGATCATTGCCGTTGCCTCTTCTGGATAAAATTTCGAACCTTCTCTTTAATATGGAAGCCACCACCCAGACACTCCACGTCCGAAGTACAATAATTATTTGTTTAATTTTGGAAGGAAAAATGTCAATTTTTATCATCTAAAATAAAGTTAAGAGCAAAAAAAACATTAAAATTATTTGTTTTTTTTTGTTTGATGTTATTGTTAGACACTGCTGACCTGATCACCAATGTCAAGTTCTGAAGACACCAGAATGGCGTCCCGCCACGAAAATAAAAAACTACGGTGGAAGGGGCGTGGCTTGCTAATTTTTAATTTTATTTCGAAATCACAGATTTTTTAGTTTTTGTCGGTTTTTTTTACGATTTTCATGTATGTTTCGAGTGAAAATGCTTCGTTCAGATCGTCTTTTAAGCATTTTCACTCGAAACATACATGAAAATCGTAAAAAAACCGACAAAAAACTAAAAAACCTGTGCCACGCCCCTTCCACCGTAGTTTTTTTTTATTTTCGTGGCGGGACACCATTCTGCGTTTGAATCGCAACTCTTACGATTTGAGGAACGCATAATACTTATTTGGGGTTGACATAGAGGATTAAGGCAAGAAGGAAAATCGAACTCATGACGACTGTCACCCCGCTCTCGACGTAAGGTTTTGTAACAGTATTTACATATGGTACACTCTGTAGACATACCTCGACAACTAGCCAACGCAACGGTCAGAGGCGAAAATTAGAAGAATGACTGGAGAATGTGTTCATGTCATTCGGAGGAGAGGGAGGGCAGCAGTAAGACGCAGACACGTAAGTTTGATCATAAAAACGAGAGAGAGTGTGTGATTGTGAGAGGGTGTTGCGTGACTGTCACCCCACTCGTAAGGTTTTGTCACAGTATTTACATATGGTACACTCTGTAGACAAGAACTCTCTGTAACGTACGAGAGAGTGAGAGTGCTTGTGAGAGGTCACAGAGCAGTATTACCGATACCTCGACAACTAGCCAACGCAACGGTCACGCAACACCCTCTCACAATCACACACTCTCTCTCTCGTTTCATGATCAAACTTACGTGTCTGCGTCTCTCTGCTGCACTCCCTCTCCCCCGACCGACCTGAACACATTCTCCAGTCATTCTTCTAATTTTCGCCTCGCAGATGCGGTGGCCGCCCTTTAGCGCTCTTGCTAGTGCTAGGGGGCATCGATTTTTTTAAAGTTCCATTTTTTTTCTATATTCTGATTTGGATTGTGATTTTTGTGCTATTGATGGGACAATAAAAAAGGTGAGAATTATTCGAATTTTTAAATCGATTTGAGAGGAATATATATAGTTTGAATTTATTTAAATTGCAATGAGAGTTTTAAAAAAGAAAAAAAGAAAATGAGGTTTTTTTGAAGAACTCATGATGAAATTTGACAATTCTATTTTTAATTTGAAAATTGAAAATTAAAAAATAAACTAAAATTTATTTTGAGTTTTTGACAAAAAATTAGAACAATTCTAATTTTAAAGATAAACTTTAAGTATTTTTAAATTTTCTTTTTTTAAAAATTTAGATCATTTTTAAATTTTTAAAATTTAATTAGAATTACATAGAATTTTTATAATCAAAAAATTATAATTTTTTCAATTTTTTTAAAATTTCAATTTTTTTAGAAATGCTCAAATCTAATTAAACATTTTTTTGCAATTTTCAAATTATTTCTTTTAAAATTCAAATCACTTTCAATTTTTAAAACTAAGTTTTAATTTATTAAAAAAAAAATTTGAATTTTTTTCAATTTCAAATTTTTTAGAAATGCTCAAAATTAATTTAAATTTTTAAATTTATATTTGTAAAATTTAAGATGACATTAAAATTTTTAAAATTAAATTAAAATTTATTTTTAAAAAATTACAGGTCGAAACTGTCAAAATATGTAGGTGTCGAAATCGAGCTCAACCAGATAATGAGGATCTTGTCGGTCAAATTGTTTGTAGAAGTTTTCCCATTACCGGTAAGAAAATTTTCTGATAAGTCTGCGTCATCCAATGTGGCTGTTTCCAGGAAAAAAAAAATGAAGCGACACATTCTCAGAACGGTTTGGATTTATTAAGAATGTGCCCTGATACTAACAAGCGTTGCACGTCGGCGGTTGGAACAAAAGTATAGAAAAGAAATCGAGACCGCAAGGATTTAGCCGAGCCTGCCGAACGGAATGCTGTGGAAGAAATGGACAATTGAACGTTTGCAAGACTAGACATAGTCAGTGGTTGGTTTTTAGAAAAAAAAATGACTACGAAGTTTTTTACAAGGGAACCGTTTTAGGTCGGGCTTTTAGAATTTTCTATAATTTTGCACAGAGGTAGCTGATGTCATAAGATTCAACTCTTCAGTTGGAAATTTTTGCTAAAGAGGCCTGTGAGCCGAGATATTTTGCTCCGAAGTTTTGACCCAAATTTTGATTTTTTAACATGGTGGACAATGGTGCGCTGCGCCAAACCCCGGGAGTGATTACTGCGCGAATGTCTATTCAATCCGTTTGGCACTGGAGCGTCGGTTGAGTGGCCGAGTAGGTTGCAGGCGCAGTTCTATGCGGAGGGTGTGGGTTCGACCCCCCTACCATTTTTTTCATTTTTTTTTTTTAAATTTTTGCCAGAATCAAAAAGCTGCCTCCAGGCAAAAAAAAAAAATTTCAATTTTTTCATGATTGGGAAAGGCCAAAAACAATTTTTCATTTTTCAAAAAAAAAAAATTTTTTTGAAATTTTTAATTTTTTGGACACTCATCCATAGGGTGAAAAAAACGAAAAAATTTTTTTTTTTTCAAATGTTGGAAAATGTGTTCCTTTGGTAAAATGAAGGTTCTTAAAGTAATTACAGTCAAATCGGACCGTCGTACGGCCTCCAGGCATCGAAATAAGATGATTTTTGGGTCTGGGAGCACCATTTTTTGAGCTTTTGAGCAAAATATCTCGGCTCACAGGCCTCTTTAGGAAAAATTTCCAACTGAAGAGTTGTTTCTTATGACATCAGCTACCTCTGTGCAAAATTACAGCCAATTCTAAAAGCCCGACCTCGAACGGTTCCCTTGTTAAAATGTTTTTTCCAGGATGTTGAAAAATTATTTCAAAATTTAAATTAAATTTTTTTTAAACGTTCAAAAAAAAAATTAATTTAAAAATTTGATTTGAAAATTTAAAAAAATTCAAAATATCAAAATTTTTTAAAATTTCAAAAAACTTTTTTAAAATTAAAAAAATCAATTAAACTTTGTTTTAAATACCAAATTTTTTTTAAATTTTATTTCAAATTTTTAAATTTTATATAAAAATTTCAAATTAATATTTTTGCTAATTTTTAAATTTTGAAATAAGATTAAAAATAATTTTTTTTAATTTCAAAATTTTTCTTAATATTCAAAAAAATTTTTATTTGAAAAACTAAAATTTTTAGAAATTAAAAATAAAATTAAGATTAAATAAAAATTCAAAATTTAAAAAATCTATTTAAAAATAAAAAAAATATATTTTATATTTAAATTTTTTTTAAATTCACAATTTTAAAAATTAATTTCAAATTTTTTAGAACAATTTAAAAATTTAATTAAAATTTTTAAAAATGTATTATTCAAGATTAAAAAATCAAAATTTTTCAAACTTGAATTTTTTTAATTAAACTTTTTTTTTAAATATCAAATTTTTTTTCAGAATTTTGTGGTCCGGCGTGCAATTTCCAATTTCATTGCCTAAGTGATCTGATTTACCATATGAACCAGGACCACATCCATCGTCCGTCCTATGGCTCCAAGAAGAATTTCCACACTGGGAGAAGCTGGTAAATTTGGTTTACCCCAGCGTTTTGTCCAGAGAGAGATGTAAGTGAATAAAATGAGTGGCGTTTTCAAATTTTTCGTTTTCAGAATTCGACCGAACAATGAATTCACGCAATTCAAGTTGAAAAAGACGTTTGGGAGAGCGTGATGAATGCCGCCATGGAGCACCTAGACGTAGGATCGGGGCGCCACAGTTTCTAGATGTGACGTATGTTTTTTATTTTTCTGGTAGTTGTCTCTAATTTATATGTTTTGCAGCATCGATTACCCTTTCTTTCACACCAGGGATCAAACCTGGACCACTGTTCGGGATCATTTTTATCCTACTAGAAGACTCCTACGACTGTGGGGAGTGTTGGGCATGCCAGAGGTGTGCACCATAACTATCGACGATTAATTTGTCGTAAATTTATTCAATAAGACTGTAAAACTTAAAAGAGGTGTTATCGGTGAATTTTGAATTTGAATTGCAAATGGAAAATTTTCAATTGAGAATGGGGCACCGCACCAGCTAGAGTCTGGTTGTATATGTACTACGCGAAATGACTTCTCGCAAAATATCTGATAAAAAGGTCATCTCCTTTATTTTGAAAATTTATAAACAAATTTAAAAGCGAGATGGACCGCTGGACTGAACTCGGACAGACGCCGACGACGAGACTGAGAGGGAGAGGGAGGAACAAATAAGAACAAATAATTAAATAAAAAATATTTATTGATTGGCACCGCACCATTGGTTTGCGAGACTAAAAAGAAAATATTTATGAACTTTATTTTAAAAAAACCATAGTCGTGTCAGCTAGCACCTGTGGTGTTTCAAACGCTGATCCGGCGATAAAGAAGTTTGTGTTTCAAACGGAGATCTGGCGATAAAGAAGTACGTGCCGCAAAATCTCCAAAAAAAAAAGAGGACAGACGTCGTGGTAGGCAGGTTGGAACACCACACGATCAGTCAGTGGCGACAGAGAGAGAGACGCAGAGAGGTCAGTCGGATAGACATGGAGAATGATTGAGGAGGACCTAAAATATGAGCGGGGATTGCACTAACATGAGGGGTTTGAGACAACATATTACTGAATTCAAAATAAATGGCCCTTCGTGCAAACGTGCTCTGTGGAAATAGCCCGGTCTCACCACAATCATATCTTCGTGTAGTCCCCGAGGACGAAATTTTTTCTAATTTATATTTTCATGTTTTCAGCTAATATAACAAAAAATAGTTCCTAAAAAAAATTTGTCCTTGAGAACTACACGAAGATCGTGGCGAGACCAGGTCAAATTCCTTAGAGCACGTTTGCACGGAGGGCCATTCGTTTTGAATTCAGTAATACCATTGTTTTGGCTCAGAGGGTTGAGGAGATCAGCATCAGAATAAAAATAGTTTTCAAATAAATGAACATCAGAGAAATCAAATTCCCCTCCGAGGAGAGAGCTAGGAAGGGCCACCGCATCTGCGAGACGAAAAGGAGAAGAGTGGCCGAGATATCTGTGGAGGACAAAGTAAGATGAGGGAACAGATTATGCCCTAGCAGCAGTGGGTGTATACAGGTGAGAGACCCTGCGTCTCCACTCCATACCAAAATTCGTCATCTGAATTCACTCCTAGATTAGAATCACCGAGGACACTGTGACCGAGGTTTCAAATGAAGAACAGTAGGGAATGAACCGAATTGGCAGACACGCGCAACCTAGGGCAATGAGGGGCCACGTGTGAAATTATTTCTTTTCACGGCGGACAAAACGACTGAAGGACACGCGTACTCCATTTGCGGAATATATTATATTACACGTTTCACGGCAAGGTAGCCCAAGGGAAGAGAAATTTGACTCAACGTAAAAGTTAGGCCACTCACGTATATTTACATTTTTACACGTGAGTGGCCTAACTTAAAATTTCTCTTCCCTTGGGCTACCTTGCCGTGAAACGTGTAATAAGAATGATTTATTAGACAATTACTTCGAAATCGTCAATGACATGGATATACTCGATGGAGTTTTTCAGATGAAACAATTGGCCGTAGTTCGGGTAGTTCCCAAATTCTTTGAATGAGCGCTGCGCCAGACTGATCCATTGTTCCTCGTAAAAGACCATCTGGTGTGCTGCAACACTGAAAAAAAATAATGATAAACTTTACTTTTCAAAAAAAACCATACCCTGGAATTATTTGGATTCTCGCAGTAAACTCGTTACGAGTCCTCAGCGAACATAGTTTAATTGGCGGCAACTCATCCAACCGCAAATTGATGTCGGTTGTTGGTAACCGGCATCAACCACTTATTTTGCGGTCAAGATATTCTTTCAGGGTGATTCTCATTTCTGAAGTTAAAACCATATAAAAACGTATAAAAGAGAACGAGTGGAAAAATGTTGAGGATTTGGGGATTTGAATATGGAGGTCCTTTTTATACGACAGATTGTGGTACAAATGGGCGGTGTCGGCGCCGCACAGTACTCTGTTATGAACAAAGCCAGTCCTTCTAATGTGGTCCCATTATTCATGATGTAAGCGCCCGCACAAAACAATCCTGCGAAAAGCGTTGTTTTATTCATAACAAAAAAGTTTCTAACCATAAACATGTAAATTGTTCATGATTCGCTTTAAAGAAATCCTTTCAACAGCGTGGTGTTCATTGTTTTACAACAATCACATTTTCCAGCCAATCCTCGACAAGGATACGGTATGAATATATTATAAGAATGTTGTCCACGTAATGGAGTACGTATGTCAAATTGAATGACCAGCATTTATCCTGGAGTGACGTAAATTCATGCGTTACTTCACGAGACCGTGCTCCCCCAACCCAACCAACACCTCGTTTCTGGATATAACTATTCCGTATTTGACAAAGTAATACTTCTCTATCGATATCCACGTTTTTTTGTCCTGCCAAAAGAATTTGTATTGATTTGGTCTAAAATATAAAATTGATTACAAACATAAAACAAAAAAACCTTACTGTATATTGATGATTTGTGGAATTGAGGTTAAAGAATATTTAGTATGAGTAAAGGTTAATTTTATGGGGCCCAGATGCGCGAGTCGGGAGTTTATATGAATGCCTCTTTCCCATCCCGGCACATTGTTGTTCAAGTATTCAGAAAGTAGCATGATGAAAAAACAACAAAATTATCCAAAGTTGAGAGGTTAGAGTGTGCCTCACTCGTTTCGGTTTTTAATACCAAACCAAATGGGTGGAGCCTGAGATTCCAAAAAAATTACAATGCACATTATTAACAAATCTCACCTGTAGCGCCAGAATCCGAATCCAAATCAAAAATCGAATAAAATAATATTTTTTAACATCAGAAAAATCGTAAAGTCTCCTAGCCCTCCCTCTCGAGAGAGCTAGGGGTGCCACCGCATCTGCGAGGCGAATAGGGAATGAATGACTGGATAATGAAGCGAGCAGGACGAAGGGAAGAGAGGAGAGACGCAGACACACCTTGGTGTGCCAAATCCATAATTTGAGACGCCAGACAGCGTGACAGTGTTGTAGAATGCTCACTGGGCATGATGCTATGGCAGAACAATGTAGCTGCTTGACCCTAGCCGGCTGGCTTGGGTTCATCCTGACCGTGTGCCCGCTTTCCCTATGTCGCCAGGTGTCCAGGCTCATTCCACTACATCAGAATCGTCTTTACAATTAAAGTAGCTAACAGTAACGAACTAACGGAAGCAAAAAATTTTCTAAAAGAAAAAGGGGGGAAAACACTGAAACGGTAACATTTTTTCTACGGAAGTCGGGAACGGAGTTTGATTTTTAGAACGTTCTAAAGTTTGCACAGAGGTAGCTGAGGAGACCATCATATTTATTTTGACAGATTAAGCGAAGGGAAATGGTATTCACGACCTGTGAATCAAATTTTGAAAGTCAAATTCAGTTTTTGAAAAGTATTTTTGGTACTTTTATCAGTTAGAATTATTTAAAAAAATTTAATTTTTTTAAAACATTTTTGAAATAAGTCTCAAATTTAAAAAATCTATTTTTATTTAAAAAAATAATTCAGAGTTCTAATTGTAAAATTGTTTTGAAAAAAAAATCATTTTTATTTCAAATTTTTTTAAAGTTGAATTTTCATTTGGTGTCCGAAGTGGCACCAGGAGAGCGGCGCAAATGGTATTTCAACATTACCAGGTTACATTTTAAATTTTTATTTTTATTTTTGTATAATAATAACAATACAGTAAAATGAGGTGGGATAAAATAATCTAAAATAATCGTTATCACTAAACCGTTGGACGGACGCTCAATCTATTTGTACCACTTCTTCTTAATCAATCGATGATTTCTTCCCATACGTGTTCGAGAAATCGCAGCCTGTATTGCTCGGTTTTTGGCTGAAAAAAAAACATACAATATGGAAATGCGAGAAGAAAGAATGCCAACACGACGATTGATAGAAGTTATAAGTGATCTGCACGAATTACAGTCCGTGTAGGCGGGCTGGAGGGGAGGAGGCGGAGACAGCTGCTCCGATTCGGAATTGAGGGGGGGAAGGCTCTTTACAACTTGCGCACAGATTTACAACCGTCTAGGTGGGTGGAGGGAGGGTTATGACACTGGAATTGGAGGGGAGAGGGCTCTTAACAACTGGCGCACAGATTTTCAATCCGTAGGCTGCAGATGTTGCGCCATTGTAAATAAATCCAATCAACACATTGTAAATAGATTCAAAGGAAATTTTTATTGAACAATATTTTTTGAATAATAAAAAATGAAAATGAAAATAAATTATGCACATAAAAATTAGTTAATTTAAGAATTAATTTAAGAAAAAATAAATTATGCAAGAATTAATTTTAAAATAATAAATTATGCAAGAATTGATTTAAGAAATTAAGAATTAAGAAATTAAGAATTAGTCAATTAGTTAATGTTAATTACCGCTTCGACGGAATATTGGAAATACAATGTCATTCCATACGTGTTCGAGAAAGTGAAGACCAAATTGTTCAGTTTCAGGCTGAAAAACAAAAACATATAGTTGTAACAAAGAAGGCAAAAAAACACTCACATTCATATACAATACTGAATGATACAGTTCATGAACGAGTTTTTCCCAGTCAGGATATTCCGTTTGGAGACCGAATGATGGTGGGTGACGGTGGTCCTGATTGATATGGTACACCGCATCGGAAAGTATGCGGAATTAATATCCACAAGCAGGACATCTCCTAACACTTTCGGACAATGTCCACGTTGGTTTTCCATCTTCTCAGGAGTATATTTGCGCTGAAAAAAAGGCTATTTTGTTAAAAGTTTGGTCGCTTTTCTTTTTTAAATTGAACAAAAAAATTTCGAAATTTTTCCTAAAATATGTTTTTTTGAAAATTTAATTTTTGAATTTTTTACATTTCAAACTTTGCTTTTTTTTGAATTAAAAAAAAACTATTTTCCACTTTTTGCAGTTTATTTTTAAATTTTCCAAGTTTGACATTTTTCTAAAAATTAATTTTTGTTGAAAAATTTATTCTTATTTTTTTATATGTCAAAAATTAAAATTGAATTGCTTAAAAATAAACAAAAAACAATTTTCGAAAAGTTAAGAGAGAAAAGAGAGAAATCAACCCTCACCTTGCCTATTTATCCATCAGTGGCTGGCATAAAAACTAGAATAAAAATACAAAAAACGAAAGAGTATTTTTGATGAAATTTCAGATTAATCAAAGTCTCCTAGCCCTTCCTCGAGGGAGAGCTAGGGGTGTCACCGCATCTGCGAGACGAAAAGGAGAAGAATGACCGGTAAACGGGCGAGGAGAACGGGGAGGATAGCGATGATCCAAGGGTCGTATCGTCGTGATGTAAGTAACCAGGGGATGGGGAGGGAAAGAGTGTGTAGGGGAAGAGACGCAGGGCTTTATTGCACCTCCATCAACGACTGGCGAGCAGACGTCTTTTTGGAGATTGGATAGGGGATGATGTAACACACCTATGGTCTTTTGCGCCAATCTGGTGGCCAAACGTAGTACGATTCTGCAGACAAGAAACATTACATTGACAAGAAAACCGGATAACCAATCTGGTGGCCAGATGTATGGATTACAATTTGAATTGGCCAGAAGTACACTTGGACAGACAAAAGAAACATTACATTGACAAGAGAATGAGCCAAATAACTGTGGGACAAGTAGAAAATCATTCCGAAAAATTAATTTTAATTTTTTGAAATAAACGACAAACTTTAAAATTTTATCTATTATTCATGTTTGAAAACTTGTTCGAATTTCTAGTTTTTTGAATTAATGTTTTTATTATTTTAAAAAAGATGAACTACCTTTGCCCCCCCCCCCACTTTTATTTTTAAAAATTTATCACAGTACCAGCCTGAACGTGCGGCTGCGCCGCATCAGGCTGGCGTGTCTTTTTTCTGAAAATGTTCGATTTCCGCGTGAGTACCATTTGATTTTTACGTGACCGGGTCAAATGCGCACAGAAAACATACGGAAAAACGGAAAAACGGAAAAACAGACATCGGGACAGAATAAGAAAGTTATTATATAAGAATGATTACTTTATTTATTTCAATTTTCAAACATAAATTCAAATTTTCAAGTTTTTCGTAAATTAAAAAAAATTTAAATCTTGGCGTTTATTTATGCTTTTATTTGCTCTTGGCGTTGTTTCCTCGCTTTGTTCTTGATGTGAGGGTGGAGTGCTGCGGTGTACAGCTATACCAAGTTTTCTGGAATTCGAAATAGTGGCATGATTCCTGAGAAATGACGAAACCGACCAAAAAAATGGAGAGCCAATTGATCTGGACTCAAACTGTTGACGAGGGGCATTCTCAGATCGACTGGCGCTCCTCCGATGAACCGTGGGCAGAGTCTTGATCGCTTTTCCGCTGGTTTTTTCGTCTCTCGTAATATGTGTTCTGCCTCTGCCTTGA
This sequence comes from Caenorhabditis sp. 39 LS-2015, assembly GCA_900536345.3. NCBI lineage: Eukaryota > Metazoa > Nematoda > Chromadorea > Rhabditida > Rhabditidae > Caenorhabditis > Caenorhabditis waitukubuli. The sequence goes on along the minus strand of LR579525.1, from coordinate 13,116 downwards.
GAAAAAAAAACGGAACAGAAGTCGCGTGGGCTGACTCGTAGTGTCTTCTTTTTGTTACATCCATTCCATGCCTTTTGGCCTCTAATGTAGTACGCAAGTACGCGCTTTCTCTCATCTTGTTTTCTGTTTCTCTACAAGAAGACTACGGTAGCTAATGCCATTTCTTCTCCATCTTTGCAATCCGAACCTCGTTGGGCGGTTCCGGATCTTAGGAAAGCGAGATTTTACTCCACCTTTCAGGATTTTACGAGCTGGGAAAACTCTTCAAGTAATCTCCCAAATTCTTGAATTTTGATCACTTGTTAAATCCCTTAGACGTGAAGAACGGTAGAGCGAAAGGATTCGTGATTGACCAGATAATATGTGTCTCTTGACGACCTATCAAGATAACACTCACGAACCAGAAGCTTCCTTTTGGTACAAGTGGCCAAGGAGTTTGTCGAGACTGTGTCGGGTTCAGGAACATCCCACCGGTGTATCGCTTCTCCAGGAGACTGTGGTCAAATTTGGTGGTTGGACCAACAGCGACAGGAGTTTCCAGTTCGACGAGTCTGCGATTTTCTTCAACCAGTAGCCCTTCGACAAGGGCCGCATCCCAAAATTCGGCAGGCTTTACTGATCTGCGGTCGAATCGGCGAGTCTTTTCGAGCTTGCAATGACTCTCCTCTTTTCTCCGATCGTTTCTCAACAGCTGCTTCGCGCCTTGCCCAGATGGCTGCTTGTTGGCATTGCCGGCCACACTGCTTTGTAACCTCCGGGGCTACGAGCCGACCTTCTTTCATCAATTGCTCTGCTGTGGGTCTAGAATCGACCTCAGTCTCAGATGACCATCTGATCCTGTTTCTCTGAGTGGATGGGGGAGCCATTTTCGTCGTTGATGTTCTGAAACCGAGGGTAACTTTGAAGAGGGTAACTGTGACTGTGAGATAAATTTTTGAAAATTTGAAAAATAAAAACCCCCTCACCTTGCTTATCAGTGGCTGGCACAAAAAGAATCAGAATGCATATAATTACATAAAAAATTAACATTAACAGCAGAGTAATCAAAGTCCCCTAGCCCGCCCTCGAGGAGAGAGATAGAGGTGTCACCGCATCTGCGAGACGAAAAGTGAGAGAATGACCGGAGAACGGATGAGGAGAATGGGAAGGATAAGGAAGAGACGCAGATAATTTTGTGCACCAAGAATTGCTCCGCCGGTTAGTTGCAAGTCGCCGAGATATAAAGAGATAGAGTGCGTAGGAGAAGAGACGCAGGGCTCCCTCCACCTCCAGTAACCGATGGAGAAGATCAACAGATTTCGCTTTGGAGATTTTATAGGAAACAATGTAATTCATCTGTGGCTTTACTATGCGTTCCTCGAGTTGCGATTCAAACGCAGAATGGCGTCCCGCCACGAAAATGGAAGGGGCGTGGCTTGCTAATTTTTAATTTTATTTCGAAATCACAGATTTTTTAGTTTTGTGTCGGTTTTTTATGATTTTCATGTATGTTTCGAGTGAAAATGCTTCGTTCAAATCGTTTTTTAAGCATTTTCACTCGAAACATACATGAAAATCGTAAAAAAAAACCGACAAAAAACTAAAAAATCTGTGATTTCGAAATAAAATTAAAAAATAGCAAGCCACGCCCCTTCCACCGTAGTTTTTCATTTTCGTGGGCGGACACCATTCTGCGTTTGAATCGCAACTCTTACGATTTGAGGAACGCATAATATCTGTGGGAGAAGGACAAAATCATTCCAAAAAATGTTATGATTTTTTTGAAATTAACGGCACGGCAATTTTCATTTTCACAATTTTATTTACATTTTTGGATTTTTTTTCTAATTTTATAAATTACCATACATAAAATTTCATTATCTGATGACAGACAAATTTATTTTTTAAAAACTCATTTTTTATTTTTTATTAAATTTTTAAGAGAAATTATGTTTTTTCTTCAAATCTAAATGTTTCCCGGTTTTTTTTTTCAATTTTTAAAAACTACTTGAAATTTAAAATTTTAATTTTAATTAAAAAATTGATTTTTCAAAAATTAGTCGTTTTTTTAAATTTTTGAAAAATAATTTAGCAAATTTTTGAAAATTTCAAATTAAATATTGAAATTAGAAAACTGAAAATAATTTTTAAAAACTGTAAAATTTGGATATCAATCATCAAGGGAAAAATGAACAAATTAATCGAGCTTTTTTGAAAAATTTCAATTTTAAAATTAAATTGATTTTTTTTTAAATTTTCAAAGTTTATATCCAATTCCTCAAGGTTAGTTTATCTTTATGGCCCGGCACATATTGACAAAAAAATATTTTTAAAAAAATCTGAAAGTCTGAAATTTGCCTCTCCATATGGCTACAACACTATCGTTTCAACTACTAATTTATTATAAAATAGTGATTAAATAACAGTATTGTGGGGTAAAACAAAAACGTTATAATAATTCTGTGATACTTTTTTTGTTATTGTGACGACCTTGATCAAGATTCAAAACTTCTGGGAAGTCAAGAAGTTGACGAAACCTTGCACCATGTCCTTTGGTCTGTTCGAAATGGGAATAATGGAGGCGTTTGAAGTGCTTGTAGTTGCAAGTCAGCAAATCTTTCAATGTCATTTTTCTTCTCAATTTTATAGCTTCCTGGACATCTTTGTTCCAATAATCTGGCAGACAGACACTGGCGTAAATTGCAATAGTGCAATTGTCGGTGGATACCAAAACATCTGTTAATAGTCGAGTTAAATCGGAAATCTCGGAAATCTGAATAGCTCTAAAGGTGAATGAATAGTGTCAGAGTATCAAACTTACATCACCAAGTCTTCCTTGAGGTTGAGCATTTTTCATTAAAAGGTCATAGAATTCCATGCAGTTTCTGGTTTGCGGATACTTTTTGAAGAAAAGCGAGATTTTAGCGACTCCAGTGTTGCCTGTTTGATATTTTCAAGCATTTCCATTACAATATTCTCATTTTGAAGCTCATTGACAATAGAAAAGGCTTCATGGTATTGTGGTATGTTCTCCCAATAAAATGACACCTCATCGGTACATCCGGAGGAGATATCCAGCTGAAAATCAGGAGTTTTATGGTACTCAATGCTTAAAAACTCACAACTTTGCAAATATTTTTTGCTTGAGTGCTTCGTGAAGAGTAAGAATTTTCGGAATTATTCCACTCGCTTTCAATGGATTGCTCTTCAAAACCTCTGCGACTCTGTCACTATCAACGTATCTTCCAAGCTTACAGCCAACGTGTCAGTTTTTTGTTGAAGACGTTCCTCATCGACCCCTGGATGTGTTTTGGTGGAAAGTATTTCCAAAACGTCATCAACATATTGATCCTTAACATATTCCAGACAGTAGAATGTTTTCTGACCCTCAAATGCTAGCATAGAGTTGCACATCCAATAACACACAAGCAAAATGTCGAGGTAATCTTTGCAACGTCCCAACCAAAAAAAATAACGGTCAGGCTCATTGAAACTTTCCTAGAAAACAAAAAAAAACGTTAGATTTTTTTCCATTTCAAACTCTTACATGGTACATATTCACAAATTCGCTAATCTTTGTGTCATATTCCACAAACTCATCTTCGCTGAGAACGTGTAAAAACTAACGAGAATTTCAGTAACCACAACCGCGTTTTTAAAAACATATCCCACGTTGTGTCTGGTTTGGAAGGCAAAGATTCTGTCTCGAGTGGCTAAACTTCCGAGCAAGGCCATCGTATTCTTTATGCCATTTCATTATTATGTTTCTAAGTGGGAGGAGAGTGTGGTCAGTTTCTTCGAACTGGAAAAAGAAAAGTTGCTTTTCTATTAAAACGCTATTACACGTTTCACGGCAAGGTAGCCCAAAGGAAGAGAGATTTTAAGTTAGGCCACTCACGTGTGAAAGTACTAAAAATGACAATTTATTTCGAACTCACGTGTAAATTTACGTGAGTGGCCTAACTTTTACGATAAGTCAAATTTCTCTTCCCTTGGGCTACCTTGCCGTGAAACGTGTAATACAGTCGCTCAAAGAACTCACTTTCACAGAATTGATAAGCTTTTTGTTCAGTTTTCGGCATTCGGTCATGTCCAAATGATCCGGAAGAGTCATTTCCGCATGGTACCAGGTGTCCATTAAATCGAAGATTTCGGATATGCATGGCTCGTTTTCCTTGCGCTCTTCTGCAAAAATTTGTGTTTTCGAAAAAAAAATAGAAAAAAATATATTTATTTTTCTCAATTTTTAGAAATTACTTTCGAATTATTAAAAGTTATTACATAAATCTGACTTTTGAAATTTTAATTTTTTTTGTTCTGGATGGTTTTTTCTGCAAAACCTTTTTTTTTTTTTTGAAATTTTTTAAAAAATTTTTAAAAATTAAAAAATACTTTTTTTTTATTAAAACAGTTTTTTTTTAAAATAGAAATGAAAGTTGAAATTTTTGAAATTTTAAAAAATGAAAAAATTAGAAATAAAATAATTTTAAAATTTGGAATTGATTGTGAGTTTTGAAAATTAGAAGATGATTTTAAAAAATTGAGAAAAAATTCAAAAATTTATTTCATTTTTTTAGAATTTTAATTGATGAAAGTTCCTAAAATAACTTTTCAAACCCCAAAAAAATCAAATTTTTAATTTTGAATTTAACTTTCAAAATTAAATATCTGATTATTTTAAAAAATATCTAACGTATGTAACTAACTGTAATTGTACGATGAATTTTCGAAAATTTGAGAAATAAAAAATTGAACTAAATTTTTTTTTCACTCCCCCCCCCTCGCCTTGATCCACCAGTGACTGGCACAAAAATCAGAATCAGAATTAAAAAAAAAAGAATATTCTTGAGTAAACTTCAGATTAATCAAAGTCCCCCAGCCCTAATTTAACAGTACTTTTTCGTTAAATTTTAAAATTAATTTAAATAAAGAATATTCAAAAAACTTTAAATTCCAAAAAAATTGTTTAGAAAATTCGAGACGTTCAAATTTTTTTGTTACTTGATAGAATCCTCACCTTTTGTTTTTTATCCATCCGTCAGTAGCGCCAAAATCAATATCAGAATATCAGAATCAGAGTATATATACAAATAATAATATGATAAACTTCAGAGTAATCGTAAAGTCCCCTAGCACTCCCTCGAGGAGTGAGCTAGGGGTGTCACCGCATCTGCGAGACGAAAAGGGGAAGAATGATTGGAGAGCGGGCGTTGGGGACGGAAGGGAAGAGAGGAGAGACGCCGAGATTTTGCGCACCAAGATAAGCTCCTCCCTAGCAACGGAGCGAGGGAGAGAGTATGTAAAGGAGAGAGACGCAGAGAATGTCTTTTGGGTCTGCTAATCCTGCTAATTAGCGTTTAGAGAAACGGAGAAGGGCATGGTTTATGAGTGACAGGTATATCCGATAAATACCCCATAATTAGAGGTAATAGCAGCTGCTCGGCAGCTGGAAAGAGCTCTCTTTAGAGATGGATATCTGCCGATCCATCCGAGTGCCTGATTAAAATTGCGTCACCTGATTGTGAAGGAAGATGACTTGTTGCGGTTTTGAGAAAAGATTAATATTACCTATTTGTAAAGTTTTTTTTGAAAATTTAAATAAATTTTTAAAATTTTTTTATTGTCAGCAGAGATATTAAAGTACGACTGATAATTGTTAGGGATGAAGATACAGCTTGGTGATCAACTAACAAAAGATAGATCTCAATGAGAGCATTCGATTGGTACCCTCATGTCCTTAAAAATCTTTAACGATAACCGAGTTATCTATATGCAAGCTGCTCTCCAGAAAGCTGGATGGAGAAGGAGAAGGCAGATTTTTCTGTCGTTGGGCTTTCCGGTGTTGAAAACACCAACCTTAAAAATGACACTTGGAAATTTTTTAAAATTGAATTTTTTTTTTGAAAAACACACTCACTCGTCTCTTCACGGGAGCGTCGCTGACAGTTTTCTTTTTTTTTTCTTTTTTTTAATGAAGACTTTGCGGTTTGCATATGTTAGCTTTTGACGGCCTAATTTCAGATTCCGGCCGTTTATGAACCAATAAATAGGTCTGGGGGGTCCCTATCCATCCAATAGACACTTTTTTTTCCAAAAATCGAGTACCATGTTACGGGGGTATCATTTTTTGGCTTGAAAACTTCCTTCTTTTTTCGACCTGCTGATTTTTACGTGCACGCAATTTCATCTTTGTCGTCCTTTCGTCGGAGCGTCGGCAGTGGTCGAGAGAGTGCTAGCTGCTGGAGAGGTATAGAGGGACACGCTCTTCGACTGTTTCGCGGTCAGAGTCCTTTCGCCCGTTGGGGGGGGGGAGGCGGCAGTGGGTGAGAGAGGGGTGGGTGTTGGAGAGAAATAGACAAACAAAGGGGAGAGAAAAGAGAACAGAGTGGAACTCCTTTTTCCGTCAGACTTTTTTTTCCGGTCGATTTGAGAGAAGAAGAATTTTGGGAACAACAGAATTGCATGCCTTTTTTTCTTATTTTGATAGCGATTTTTCATTATTAACTTTTTTATTCAAACTTCAGCATTTATCTGGTTTTTGCTGTATGCCGGGGGACCCGAACTTCTTTGTTGTTCTTGTTGTCCTCTTAGGCTTAAAATATGAGTTTTTTTTGTTTTTTTTTTTGGTTGTAGTTATACTCACCGAACGCCAGAATTTCCAGAAAGTGGGCAGGATGATATGTGCCGGAGCCGATTGTACGAACAAGTATCTTATCCTCCGGCAAATTGATATTGAAGTTTTTCTTGATAAAATTGATGAAAAGTAATCCAGCCCAGCCTTGGACGACGGAACCGGGCCTCGTTCACTCTGGAATTTATTTTTTTTTATAGTACTTTTTTTTGGACTTTAAGTTTACCTTAGGGGAACGATTGTCAGAGTTCCTTTGACGGCCTTGAATTGATGACGATATCTCATTCTGAGCTCTCCGAATGCTTCAATTCGTGAAGAAGCGGCTGGGCTCCTTTTGTCGTCCATTCCGTGAGTTTCCTCGTGGATTAACTCAGAGCCTCGTTGCTGAATTTTTTCTTTTTTACTTTTTTTTGTTTAAATCACTTACAACATAGATGGGCATATTTTGTGGAATTTTTGGCGGGACAATGTTGAAGAAACGAAAATCAGGATGTCATCTTGGAGACGTCATAACTTCTGAAAATGGAAAAAGTGGGAGCTAGGATTTTGCCAATCGACTCATATAGAGCTGTTCTTTACCGTAAAAAATTATGAAAAATATCTGATACCTACGCTAAAAACAAGCGTACCATTCACGCTTCTCCTCTACTCTCTGCTGCTTCCTAGCCTCTCCTTTCTGATTGTACAGGGTTTTTTTTCCGCTATCCTTGCGCGCCCTTTAACTGATAGTTCTTGTTTGGATGTAAGTACTTTTTCAGCTTTGTCCTGTTCGTCTGTTGGCTGGAAACAAGGCTGTTCGACGGAAGCAATTGATAAAGTATCCTGATGTTTGACGGGAACGGGCGAAGAGTGAAACTTAGCAAGAGAAGAATCTCGTTGTGAGTCTTCGGTAATTTTTTTCGCTTTTTTAGCGTGCCGAGCTCGCAACATTTTATCGCTCATACGATTTTCAACAACGTCTACATCCATATTTTCGACAGTCTCCGGCTCAAACACAAGAACTAAAAAAAAAGGTATAAAAAAAAGAAAAAAAAGAATTACCTTGGCTTTCGATTAGTTTCGGGTAAATAGAAATGCTTGACATAGGAAGTCTTGAAACAGGTGAAAGAGTTTTCAACGGTGGTTCCGAGTTCACAGAATCATCCAAAACAATTTCCAGACGTGGGAGCGTAGCAACAGCAGCTCTGGTTGCATCGACAGATTTCCTTTTGAGATAGTCTGCCCTTATACGCCTTGCCGGAACAATGTTTTCCTCATCCAAAATCTGTTGCAATTCTTCGCCAAAACGAGCCCTTGAACGAGCCACGTGAGTATCTACGCCCACAAAAAAATCCAAGTTCAAACGATTTCTCATCTGTCGGACATCCCGTAAAAGACCTTCACCGTTTAAAAGGGCTTCTCCATTGATTGCACAGTGAATGCCGCAGTCGTAATTGTTGTCTTGATGGAGAATCTCGCTGCGCGGCATCGCCATTTGAACATCAATATTTTCAGCTTCGGGAGCCAAAAAACAACCTAGTTGATAAAGCTCTGTTCTGGTGATGAATGGCGTAGCAGGACGGTGCAAGCTGTCAAAAAACTGAACAACGCAACTGGTCCTGTCAAAGACGCCGACGTTGATCAAAACGAAATGGGCATTCAACAAAACTGGAACCAGGTATCGAGTGTTGCCAAAAGGTTCTTTAAAAAGAGCATGTTGCTCAAAGGAAGAATTTTTATCGCTTTCGGATGACGACCATTCACAAAAAAATCCGGGATGCAATAAGCAAACCCGATCTCCAACTGCACACCTTTCGTTATGAACGCAAACCTAAAAAAGTCAAAAACGTAACTCTAAAAATCCTCTACAACAAACCTTTTTGCGAAGAAGCCTAAACAACGCCGAATCAGTCAAGCGCTCCTTATCATTCTTCACAGATTGAACGTCCGTTTGATCGAAAAGCATAAAAAACGACTGTCGCTCGCGTATTCGCGCTCCATCAGCCCCACTCATATCCTAAAAGGTTAAAAATAGGAAAAAAAAAGGTTGAACTTACCATTGGCTCGTTGGCTCCCCCCGCTTCTCTTTGCTAAATAAGTGTGCATAGTCTTGCAGGCGTTCAAAAGTAGATTCCTTCCAAATCCTCAGAACTGTAGGTATCTTTTTCTGAATTTTCCGAAAAAAGTTTTCTCGGCAGGCTCGACTAAGCTGAGCAAACGGAGCAAATCCTTCGACCATTTTAGTTCCTAGTTCCTTTCCATATTTTCTTTCAAAACGCCGACGAGCAACACTAGCTTCCTTTGATGCTCCTAAACGCCCGTGACAAACGCTCATCATGTTAAGAAAATATTTCTTTAGTTCTGGATCTGCACCAGCAATATTCAAACGGAAAGTCTTCTAAAAAAGAACCCAGATGAGAGCTGACTGGAAAAGGTTCTCACCGGCAAATGGCAAGTTTCGATAAACAATAAAAATGACTGGAGCAGAATTTTGCAGAAAAGCTTCCGAGTATCTTTGGCCAAGCGTCGCAAAGCTTGCGGAAAAATCACAGTGAAACTGTCAGTCATTGCATCTTGGTGAGCCGCCGTCACGAAAAAAACAAGAAAGCATTTTCTCAGAGCATCCTCAGAAACGTCCAATAAACCGGTGAACAAACCTGGAAAAAATAGTTCCGTAAGTTTTTTCTTTAAAAAAAATGAAAAACTAAAAAAAAAACTCTTAAAGCAGCAATTTAGGTCTAATAGATTAGCTCCGCTAAAAAATCACGTACACCATGTGAACCTGCGCAATTTTCCAGCCGATGTCCGAGCAATCTGTCCTTCATTCATCCCGCCCCATAATCCACGTCGACAAAGCTTGTCCAGCTCGATACCGACCTTATTTCCGATAAGCTCCTTACCGTCAGGCTCAACTTCAATTTCTCCTGAAAAAACGCCTAGAAAGCATGAGCAAAAACATCCCAATACCGACCATTTTTAAGAAATGCAGAAACGCCACAAAAATTGAGGACCGCAGTCGTGTAGCGAAAAACCGTGTCCACAAAACAAACTTTCATCCCAGTTTCTGAAGAAAAGATAAAAAAAAGCTTAAAAAATGGCAAAAGGTAGAAGAGTCGAAAAACAAATAATAAAAAAAAAACAAATTTCAAATTATTTTTCTTTAAATGAAAAATTTTAAAATTTATTTTCAGAAAATCTATTTTTCAATTTAATAGAATTCTCACCTGTATCCATTAGTAGCACTTGAATCAAAATCAAAATCAGAATCAGAATAAATAATTTTTGAAAATTTTAACATCAGAAAAATCAAAAAGTCTCCTAGCCCGTCCCTCGATGAGAAAGCTAGGGGTACCACCGCATCTGCGAGGCGAAAAGGGGAAGAATGACTGGAGAACGGTGGTTGAGGACGGGGAAGGCGAAGAGACTCCGCCCACAATACATAGTTCCCAAGGCTTCTGTTACTGCGCATGAGACACAGGGTCACCCGCGCCTTCGCTTGTGGAGTGAGAGACGCAGAGAGTATGACCGAACACCTTTGTGACTCAAGGTTTCTCAAACAAAACGGAAATGTCACCCCAAACTTTTGAGTATTTGGTGAGCGAGACGCAGAGAGTTTCCCTAACCTAACAAAGAAAGTGTTCATTTAAAAAAAAATTAATGTTGAGTTTTAAAAATTGGAATGAATTTTTTAAAATTTGAATCAATTGTTGAAATTTTAAAAAATTAATGTTGATTTTTAAAAAAATAAAATAAATTTTAACGAATTTGCAATTAATTTTTAAAAAATTTTCAAAGTTGGGAATAACGTTAAAAATTGAAGTTACTTTAAAAAATTAAAATTTATTTTTTTTAAAGAAAAATTAATTTTTAAAATAATAAAAAAATTTTAAATTAAAATTAAAATGTTTGATTATTTTTTCGAAAAAATAGTTTTCAAATAAAAATTTTTTAATTTCAAAAATTATACTTGACGGTAATAATTTGAAATTACTCTAAAAAGTAAAAAAAAAATATTTTCTTAAATTTAAAACTTTTTTAAAAATATAAGTTTATTTTTTAAAAAACAAAATTAATTTTATAAATATAAAATTACGCATAATTAAAAAAACAAAATTGAAAAAATCCTTTTTAAATAAAATGTTCAAAATTTCAAATTAAAAAAATTGTCTTTAATTGAAAAAGTTGTTTAAATTTTATAAGTAAATTTTTGAAAATCAAAACTAATTTTTCAAATTATTTATAATTTAAAAAAATTAAAATCAATTTTTTTTATATTTTTTTGAAAAAAAAACAGTTTCAAAAAAATTAAAATGTTCATTAAAAAATTTCACAAATTTATTTAAGTTTTCCCTTCCCGACGTTCCCAAACCTAATAAAACTACAGGATTCCTCCAGGTATTTGAAATACTGAAACAAAATCGTCTACAGTTTCGTTTCCAGAATACCCTCCACTTTTTCTCCAGCCGCTTCATCTTTTCCAAACGCCAAGGCCAGCTGAACATGTGAAAGGAAAAGTTTGTGAATAATGTGATGAACAATATCCCCGGTATTTAATTCCCAATTTTTGTGTCATGAATTTTGAAATCTAGTCTATACTCTAAGACATTTATTATAAAACTGACTTTTGATAAATAAAAAATTGAATTGAATGAAAGTATATCAAAAAACGCTAAGAATCCTCCAGTTGTTGTTCTTTTTCCCGCACTATACGATTTCCTGAAAATCGCGAATAAAATTTGTTCTGTACATATTTTAACTAATAACTCACCGCAATGATTTGTCCATGCTCAATAATAACATAAGTTCCTGATCCACGCTTCCCTAGGAAAACGTGTGCAGGAAAAAAATTGAACATTTCCACAAGCAGGTCTTCTTGGCTTTTGAGAATCGTCGTCAGGGCGATTTTTGCAGTCGTGGAGTGATTCTGAATAATTAATAAACGAGTTAATTGTCAAATCAATATCAAAAGATAGTTCTTACACTCGATATCCATATTCAAAAATAACATTCAAGAACTGCAGGAATACTTCTGGAAGTTGCCAGAATCTCGCTCGCACTTTCTCAATGAACTGCTGTTCTGGATTTAACCGCATCTGCAAAAAAAAAATGCCGATTGGTCATTTTTTCGAATAAAAAAAAACTCACGAAATTTGAAGGAGGAGTCTGTGTAGAAACACCTGGGATGTACAGTAGGTTTCTGTCGGATGGACACATAGCCAATTGGAAAAATTGAAGATTTTTGGAAGCAAGGATGAGATGCACCTGAAGAAAGATGAGAAATAGTTTTTAAAATTTCAAATAATGTTATTTTGATTTTCAAATAATTTTTCAAAATTTTAAATTAAATTTTTAAATTAAAGATTAATTTTCAATTTTAAATTAATTTCTAAAATTTTAAATTATAAAAAAATTGATTTTAAATTAACTTTTACAATCTAAAATTATTTGTTTTCTTAAAACTAATTTTGAAAATTTTTAATTAATTTTACTTCAACGTCAAATTAATTTTCTGGATTTTTAAATTAATTCTCCAAATTTTAAATTGATTTTGTAAACCTAGAACTTCTTTTCAAAATTACAAGTAATAATTTTTTTAACTCAAAATAAATTATCCAACCTTTATTACTTTTTCGAATTTCAATTTGATTTGAAAAATTTTCAAAAATTTTTCAAAATTTTTCAAAATAATGGTAGAATTTTTTAAAATTTTTTTGAATTTCAAAAAAATGCATGGACTGTGAGATTGCAAATTGACTTGTAAAATATAAAAATAATAATTTAAAAAAAATGAAATTTTGGAAATTTTTTTTATAATTCAAAAATTTGAAAAAAAAAACTTCAAAAGTTTTTGAGAATTCAAAAAAAAAATTGCTCAAATTTTCAAAATCATATCGTGAAAATTTCGAGTTAATAAAGAATTTGAATTCAATTTTTTATTAATGAAAAAAAAAATTCTAAAATTTTTCGAAAATTCAAAATAATTTTTTTTTCAATTTTAAATGATTATTCTCTGACAATTCAAAAAAAATTTAGAATTTCAAAAAAATTTCCAATATAACGTTTGAAAGTACTTTTGAAAATTCAAAATATATTTCAAATCATTTTCAACAACAAAAAAAAATTTCTAGAAAATTTAAGACGATCCTCACCTTGATCATTCATACATCAGTTGCACCAAAATCCAAATCAAAATATATCAGAAAATACCTAGGAAAAATAATATTTTTAACATCAGAGGAATCAGAAAATCCCCTAGCCCGTCCCTTGATGAGAGAGCTAGGGGTGCCACCGCATCTGCGAGGCGAAAGGGAATGAATGACTTGAAAATCGCTGGGTGGGACGGTGAAAGAGAGCGAAGATACGCAGCGATTTTGCGCACCAAGATACGCTCCTCCCATGGTTTCTGTATCTGCCCATGAGACGCTGAGCCTGCGATCTCAGGTTGGGCAGCTGGACCGTCTACTCGGGGTAATTAGTCGAAAGGTGCAGACACAATACCACTGCAACGCAACCGACAGAAAAAAGGG
>LR579483.1:0-13657 GCA_900536345.3 Caenorhabditis sp. 39 LS-2015 | reverse complement strand
GCTATGGGGACAGGTGGTGGAGGGGCACTGGAAGGGTGTCTATGAACGGACAGAGGGAGAGGGGAGATGGAAGACATCGTAACGTATCAAAGTGTAGGAAAATAATGTATACCTTTTAAGACGCTCTGAAACGGTAAAATTCAAAATTGGAAAGCTGGTAACTATCTGTTTCAAAAATAACAGAAAAGAAAAAAAAAAAACGAAAACCAAGCAACGACAATAAATACATTTTCATTTCAGGAACAACGAATCCTCGACTGGTGCGAGCCGTACAATCCGGAAAACTTCTACAATATGGATTCAGATGTTCTCCCGGCCATCAAAGACCCAACCATTGTTTGTGCAAGGTCCAAGGTGAGGGCGTCCATCTCTCAATTAATCATTCTGTTTCGAAAACTTCAAATGAAGTGATGCTAACTTGAGGGGCAGTCGGTCTACTTCAGTTATTTTACTGAAATTTCAGGTAAACTGGAACAATGTCAACCGCCCGCTGATCACCGCTGAAGCTCTTCGTCTCAACTGGTGCCGGACGTTCACTCTCACTATCGATTGGTTCGCCACACTTCCAGAGTATAGGGTACGTGACTATACTGAAAAAGAATCACTGTTCCGAGACAACAGCTTGAGCAAATAGTGAATTTTTGAAACTGCTTAAAAAAACTATACTAAGTCCAGTTACTGCTTTGAGAAAAAAATATGTACCTTTTGAAACTGTGTCCGACATCAAAAGTCAGTTTCACCACCGCTAGATAACATTTCCAATTTTTTAAAAATTTTATTTATCATTTTTGAACCCTTTCATTTTTCAGGCCCTTATCGACGCGGACCGTGTGATGCTCGTCAAGATGTCCCTGATGTCGGTTGGCTGGCTATGGTACGCCTACAAGAGCTACGAGTTCCGCTGTGACGGCATCATCTTTGTGGACGGCTCCTGGTTCCCCAGAGACACCCAGATCCAGCAGCAAGTTTGCCCAACGTGAGGAACCCCAGGATCTTTTAGAAATCAACCCCTTCTCCTGTTTCAGATGCTGTTTCTACTACGCCCGTATCACCGAAATGTTCATGTACGACGTCGTCAATCAGATGAAGGATTTGGAGATGGACGAGACGGAAATGGTGTTGCTCAAGGCGATCTGCCACTTGTTACCCGACTACAGACTGACCAGAAGGGGCAGAGATGTGGTCTCGACTGGAAGAGAAAAGTACAAGAGGGTGCTGTGTGAATACGTGAGAATGAAGTCGTCGAGCTTCATGGAGGCGTCGTGGAGGATTGCGAAACTGCTGCAGTTGTTGCCGGCCTGCACCGTAAGTTTCACTTAGGGTTACTGTATCTCGTCAATTCCGATATCTCTAATCGAATTGTCATTTCATCATCACATCCTAATCAGTGTCTCTTATCACTCGAGGATACGGTATTCGACCTTCCGCTTTTTGCAGATTCTCGGAAAGTACGAAGACGAAAGCGCCCTTCTGGTCTCCCTCGGGGACACGGAATTCAATGGTTCCGGCGGCGGACTACCGTATGACATCCATGCCAGCGAGACTCCGTTCGCCAGAAAAGAAGAACCGGTTCGTCACATTCCATTCCATATTCAGTGATTCCTGTACCTCACAAAGATGATTCAAAGATCTCGATTGTTTATTTATTTATTCGTCATAGTGATGTAGTCATAATACTTGTAAATGTTCATGTAAATTGTCTGTGATTTGATTGAAGAAAAAAAGAAATGAATGAATGATTGAATGAAAGTTTTAAACAGATTCAATTGTTTTTAGTTAACAGGAATAGGAAAGTTTGGCATAGGATTTACCTCAATAACAGTTAAAGAAATTGAAAAATGGTCAACTACAAAAAGACGCAAAACTTCAAGAGCTTCAACTGTTTAGTTGATCACTTTTTGATACCTCTTACCGTTTTGGAGAAGTTTGTCAAAATACACGAGGATACCTTATAATCAGTTTTTTCTTCGTCACACTTCAATTTCGGTTGACCGTTTTTTAACCGATTGAAAGCTTTAAATTTCTTGTTATTATCTAGATTTTTTTCAATTTTATAACTATTTATTGATGTAGAATGGCAAACAATCAAAAAAAAATTAGTCTGCATAATCAGAACGTTCTGAAACTGAAAAATAACATTTTCCTGAATTCATTAAAGTAAAAAATATATTTGGGTTTTTGGGTCTTAAAGATTTTTGTAAAATTAGTTATACATATCTTCCACATTGTCGTTGCAAGACCACTAGAAATAATGTCAGAAATTGAAAAGAGGATGATAACAACTTTCCGTTTGTTCTAACAGTTCCAGGCTTCCAGCCGAAAATCTTTTCCGTTTCACTGCTCTATTCTAAAGCAACTTGGATTTTTATTCTGATACTAATGGGTTTCACGAACTTCTAGTTGTCGTCAGTCAGTATCACAATCAGGGGTCCTATCAGATTTCGAATAATTTTCAGTTTCAGGAACGGAATTTACAAATTCGGTGATAACTTAAAAATCACTTTAGTTGTGGTTTGTCATTTTGGCTAAAAATAAATGATTTTTTTCAACTTTTGAGCAACAAGAGGATGCAAATGAACCCAATTTGCACAAAAACACTTTGTAAAAAGAGCAAGTGTTTTTGAAATCTTCATTGGAAACAGAAATGAATAAAAGGAAGGGTGTTCTTTGCTTGCAATTTTTCCCAAAGTTTTCTTTTTGAAACCTTTTCTCAGCCGCTAAAACTTCGCAGTTTCAGAGAAATTTGAAATAGTGGAAAAGCGCTTAAAGTTTTAGTGAATTACTTCGTCATTTCAATCACTTCCATTTTCAATCGACGCTCTCAAAATTTCAAAATTCAAAATCGCTTAAAAAGGGGTCAGTGGCCTTCGCTGTTCACCATCGCCGAACTGCCCGAGAATCCATCTGGTCCGGCTACAGTAACCCGATGCTACTGTACCTCGCTCAGTGTCTTCCGCGAACAAATGCCCGCCGACTCGCAGAGCAAGGATGGCTTTTCTTCATTCCCCGCGGGCAACAGATATTGAACCTGGATCTGTCGTTTGCAGTGTGTTTCCTGTTACCCACTTGGCTATGGGAACAGGTGGTGGAGGGGCACTGGAAGGGTGTCTATGAAGGGACAGAGGAGGGAGGGGAGATGTGGTGGAAGATGAACGATGAGTCCAAAAAACCAAATTAGAGGCTTAACGAATACTCTGAGTACTTTACCACGAGTATAAGGGAACTGTGAAACAGCAAAAATGAAATTGTTGATAAACTGCGAACTTCTGCTTCGAAAATGACTGCGCTTTCACGAAATGATTTGAATTTTGATTGAAAGATAACTGTATGCAGTAATACCTAGGAGCAACAAACTTCACAATGAACTATATATTCAACTGAAGCTTTTAGTGAAACACTAGTTTTTGAATTATTCTCTTTTTTCAAGTTCTTTCTAAAAATTATGAATCACGCTTCCGTGAGAATTCGTGAAACTGAGAAAACTGTTCCAGTTTCCTTTAATTCAATTTCGAAACCTCTACATAAATACAAATCTTGAAATTCCTTTCTTACCAGACGATTAAAATTGTACTGATAAAGTTCTCTTTGAATACTTTTCTAAAGCATAATATTTAGCTGTGTGCATCCCAAATGGGTTTTCAAAAACTCCAAGAAATCCAAAAAATCAATTTCGTCCTATCTAGGCTGTGCAGTCGCCAGAACTAAAAATGTTCTCCCGTTTCAGCCAGTGTTCTTGTCTTCGAAACAAATTCAAAGTGCTGATCAATTATGACAGAGATCACGGTGTGTTGTTGAGAATAAACCCTCCACAAAAGGCGCAACGATGCCGTATCGAAAAGTAACTGAGTCGCTACGCAGCGAATAGCTAAAAATTGTCCGGAAATCTTAAATTTTTGCAATAGAGCACGCTTGCGTTGCCATCTTGGTGCAACGTCCGCAAACACCGGCATCGAAAATATTAGTTTTTTGTCAACAACTTTGCGAAAAATTAATAACTGTTCCTAAAAATGTTCAAATGTGGCCGATTCTTCACTTTTTTTGGGCGGAATTGTTCATTTGTGAAATGAAAATGCAGAAAAAACTGTTTTTTCAATGTTCTTATTTATCCGGATAAGGGCCCTGAAAACTCAGTTTTTGAATTCCCGCCTAATAGTTAGATGTGCAGGTTTTCGCGCGTCGTTGCGCCCGATGTCCCGTTCAACACGTCGTGTTTTATCAAAAAAATAAAAAAATGAAATTCTGAAGTTTGAAAACAAAATTTCCGTTTCGCAAACTTTATTTCCTCAAATTTTCAATTTTTAGTGTTGATTTATCTACGTACCAGCCTGAACGTGCGGCTGCGCCGCATCAGGCTGGCGTGTCTTTTTTCTGAAAATGTTCGATTTCCGCGTGAGTAACATTTGATTTTTACGTGACCGGGTCAAATGCGCACAGAAACACAAACGGAAAAACGGACATACGGAAAAACGGAAAAACGGAAATCCGGACAGAATAAGAAAGTTATTATATAAGAATGATAGATTTCTATCATTAGCTCGTCAGAATATCAAAACTCTCTATTTGGAATCATGCTTCTTACCTGAAAAACCTCAAAACTTACATCTAAAATCGGAATGTTCAAGCATTTATTATGAAATGAGGAGGTTGCCACTGCCATTGCCAATGCAGACTGCAGACAACTTCAAATAAAAACCATAATTTCAATTTCTCACAAAAAACGTCGTCCCAAGTATTGAATTTCAAAAAGAAAAAAGAAAAAATCAAAAAACCATACATATTTTACAGGAAAAGCTAGCGAATTGAATAAGTTTAACCGGAAGCATTTACAGAAAAAACGAGAAAGAAAGCGTGTTCGTTGTGTTCGTTGTGTGTGACTCAGTGCAGGAATTATCACATTGAAAAGGCACAAAAGGCGGTGGAAAACGGGGAGGGAAAAGCTTTGGAGGATGGAGGATTGTGACCAGGAAGAGAGAGAGCGAGAGAAAACGAGGAATCGGAAGGAAGAAGGGAAGGGAATCACAGGTTGGCGAGGTACTTCTCGAGGTTCTTTTTCTGATGAAAGTACAGGGCAAGACGATCACGGCCGTATGCTCCGTAGTCGAATGCGATCGAGGATTCCTGGAGGAAAATGGGATTTTTATCAAAAAAAAATATTATGCGTTCCTCAAATCGTAAGAGTTGCAATTCAAACGCAGAATGGCATCCCGCCACGAAAATAAAAAAAACTATGGTGGAAGGGGCGTGACTTGCTTTTTTTCAAATCATTTCGAAATCACAGATTTTTCAGTTTTTTGTCGGTTTTTTTTACGATTTTCATGTATGTTTCGAGTGAAAATGCTTAAAAACGATTTGAACAAAGCATTTTCATTCGAAACATCGTAAAAAAACCGACAAAAAAACTAAAAAATCTGTGATTCCGAAATGAAATTAAAAATTAGCAAGCCACGCCCCTTCCACCATAGTTTTTTATTTTCGTGGCGGGACGCCATTCTGCGTTTGAATCGCAACTCTTACGAATTGAGGAACGCTAAGAAAATGAGAAAGAAAAACAACTCACTTCGGCATTGATCAACGACCAGCAGACCCAGAAGATATTGGAAACGGGCATGAAGAGAATCGATTCTTCGATGATCTTTTCCAGATCCTTTTTCCGATCTCCGGTCACCAAATCCGATGGGAAATGCGGATTGTCGCCGCACGCGCGCATCTGAAATTTTGGGTTTTTGGTTGAAAATTTTTCGAAAAAAATTCAAAAATCAAGAATTTTTTTACAGTTTCAAGACATTTCCAAATTTCGGTTCACAAAAGTAATCTAATCCGTTTCGACACATACGCGGTATAATATACTACATAAATAAAAATCCAATTACCTTGTAAACCTCATCCAAATACGCCTCACAAAACACCTTCCGCTCCTCTTCCACATCGAAAAAGTGCTGATGAATCTTGTAATACGGCGCCTCGCTCTCGTTGTAATCGTAGCCGTACTCGCAGAAATGATTGCCGAGATCGAATCCTCTGAAGGAAGAAGAAATTGTGGGTAATTAATAGGGATCAGTGGGATTAATGGAGACAGATTTAGAACATAATTAAAGAAAAATTGAAACTGCAATTTTATTTTCGAAAAAAAATGAAATTTTTTTTGGAAACACCTTTTCTCCAGTCATTTTTCGGAATTTCGCAACGATGAAAAACGATTTTCAAATAAAAATTTTTGAAATTATCGGAAGGAAACAATTATGATCACAAGTCCTTGAAAAATCGAGCTCGCGAGCAAAAAAAATTATTTTCCGTTTCAAGGATTTAACTT
Organism: Caenorhabditis sp. 39 LS-2015; assembly: GCA_900536345.3. NCBI lineage: Eukaryota > Metazoa > Nematoda > Chromadorea > Rhabditida > Rhabditidae > Caenorhabditis > Caenorhabditis waitukubuli. The sequence goes on along the minus strand of LR579483.1, from coordinate 7,347 downwards.
TTTCAAATTTTCCAATCTTCAGTGCTACATTATCCACATAAATATTATTATTTGAAAAAAATGGTTTTTTTCATTAGGGAGATTAATGAGAACACTTCCGAATTGTTATAATTGAGGATAGAGTGAAACTGTAAACCCCTTTTTTTCTTAAACTCCAAAGAAACCGTTCAGTTTTTCAACCAAAAAATCAACTTTAGGGTCAAAAAGTTTAAAATTGTCGGACGGAACCAGTAATGATCAGAAGTCCTTAGAAAATCGAGCTCACGAACAAAAAAAATTTTCCGTTTCAAGAATATTACTGGAGTATTCATTTTAAATTACAATTGGGGACAATTTGAAACTATAATTCCATTTTTTTCAAATTTCAAATTTCAAAGAAAGTTCAGTTTTTTAACCAAAAAATCAATTCAATTTTTAGGTCAACAATTTTGACATGATCGAAAAAAAATAGAAGTTCTGGGAAAATTGAGCAAAAAATTTGTTTTCCGTTTCAAGAATTTTTCTTTTTAAAAATTTTCTAATCCGCAGTGCTACGTTATCTACATACAGATTCTTTTCATTGACTCATCAAAGTTTCTGGAGTATCCATTTGAAAATATGATTTTATCATGAAAGAGATTATTGGGTTAATGAAAAAAATTTCGAATAATTTTACAATTGGGGACAGTGTGAAACTGTAACTTTTTTGTCATTTTTTTTCCAAATTTCAAAGAAACAGTTCAGTTTTTCAAAAAAAACTTTTCTTAAAAATTTTTTTAACCTAAAATTTTATAAAAATTAATTTTTGGATCAATGATTGTAAAATTATCGAAAAAAAATAGACGTTCTTGGAAAATCGAGCATGAAAATTATTTTCCGTTTCAAGATTTTTACTTTTTAAAATTTTCCAATCCTCAGTGCTACATTGTCAACATATAGATTCTTAGTCATTTATTCAGCAAAATTACTAGAATATCCATTCGAAATTATGGTTTTTGACAGTTTGAAACTGTAATTTATTTTTTCCCAAATTTCAAAGAAACCGCCTAGTTTTTTTTGTTACAAATTTTTTTAAAAACAATAATTGTAATAATTTTTTTCCTAATTTTCCCTCAAAATTCAAATAGCTCACCTATAATTATAGCTGCAATACTCGAAATCGATCAGCGACAGCGGATCGTCATTTGTCGGTTTTCCATCGGCTGTCAGCACAGTTCCGTCTTCGGCTAACTGATAGCCGTCGATGAGCAGGAAATTTCCTTCCTACAAAAAATTGAAATTAAATTTATTTTTATAAAAATTTAAAAAAAATCGAAAAAACCTGTAAATCGTTATGCGAGAAAACCACTGGACTTCCGCTGTGTTGAAGAAAGAATTCGACGAAATTGAGCTCTCGTTCGAGCTGTGCAACTGTGATTGTCGTCGGGTACTGCAAAATTTAAAATATAATTTTTTATTTTAAAAATAAAATAAAATTTACATCGCCTTCCGGAACATTGGCTCGTGTCAGGTACATCTCAATGGGTCGCTCGCCAGCCGCAGTTTTTCTGCAAATTTTTTTTTTGAAATTTTCTCTTTTTTTAATGAAATTTTCTCGGAAAGCGTACTTGAACCGTTCGAGCCACTGTCTGGCCGTCTCCAATGTCTGCGGTTCCTTGGGAATCGGGGCATCCAAAGTGTGAACACGGGCGACCATTGGACCGATTAGTTTGGAGAGTCTGAATAGGGGAAATTGAGAGAAAAACAGGAATTAAAAAAAAATGAATTCTGTATTTATTTTTTGTCGGAAAACGATAAATATTCGCTAAAATCGAAAAACCAACACGTGAAGAGGTATTAAATAAATATTTTTAGCAGACAAATTTTAGAAAAATTCTGAAACCGAAAAAAAAATTATTTAAAAAAGGTTGTAGCGATTGTTAGTCAGAGGAACTGATTTTAAGATTTTTTTAAAATATGTCTCTAATTTTATTTCTGACATTTAAAAAAAACCAAAATTTTTTAATTTTAATTTTTTGAAAATTTAAAATTTTTTTGTGAAAAAAAATCAATTTTCTAAAATAAATAAAAAAAAACATACTTTTCAAAATTTAGAAATTTTTTTCAATTTTCAATATTTTTTCGTATTTTTTTAACTTTAAATTTTGTTTTAACTTGAAAAATCAAAATTCTCACCCCGGTTTGCTGATTTCGAGGCATTGAAGGGCTCTGCTGGGGATGAACTGCTCGAATCGGCCACCGGGAAACACTCCCAGCATCTTCGGGCCGAGGTTTCGTTCTGAAAAATGTATTTAAAAAATACGAAATTTGGATTTTTCCAGCAAAAAAAAAAATTAAAAAAAATTCAAAATAATTGTTTTTCTCAGTTTCAAAAATTGGTTTTTTTTAAAAGTTCGGTTCACATAATTAATCAATCGCAGAACAGTTTTCTCCATGAATTACTAACCCGAAAGAAGTGTAAAAACGACGGATTCGGAGAGCAATTGGTCGATATCTGCTTGACAATGCACTCGAAGAAGCGCCTTTTCGGGTTCCAGTTGGGTCGGGGCGACATGGGCGGGAAGTTCGACGAGGAACAGCAAATTGGACATTCCGCCACTGAAAATTGCATTTTTAGAGTGGAAAATCGGAAATTTGGTTGGGAAAATACTTAAAAATAATGAAAATGAAAAAACATTTGAAAAAAAAATTTGAGATAAGTTTTTTTTTTAATTTTCCAAGGTTTTCCGTTGAATCTTACATAAAAAATTTTTATTTAATTGATAATTTGGTGACAGAACTGTTCATTTGAAAAAAATTAAAAAATTAAAAAATTGGTTTATTTATTTTTTTTAATTCATTATTTTTTGAAAAATTACCAACTTTTAAGCATTTCCTTATAAATTGTCTTACAGATTACTCAATTTCTCAATAATGCTGATAAAAATGTGAATTTTTAAGAATAAAATTTGAAAATTCGAAAAAAAAAATTTTTTTTCCTCAATTATTCCAAATTCTCAATTTTTCAGAATTTCTTCACAATTTTCAGCCAAAAAACTCACGTAATAGCCCTGATTCTGAAATCCTCAATCTTGACTTTTCTCCACGCTCCGCCCAGATACTTTGCGCACAAAAACCTGGCTCTGAACAGAATTTCGCCGCTGATCGGAGCGGTCGAATCGAATTTCGAGAAGACTTTCTGGATTGGAAACAACTTGAAGTTTAGTCGCAAGCTCTTCTCAAAACTCACTTTCAAATCCGAGCAATCTGTCGTCCGATCCTTCCATGTCAACGTGGGATCGTCTTGCGAGAATGCCATTTCGCATTCTTCGGACGGCGCTCGTCGCGTTGCTCTTCCGAGTTCTTCTGAGGGTACCTCCAGTGAGACCATCTGCAAAAATCGAGATTTGAAAAGAGAAAAATCAAAAAAGAGCTCGAAAATTGAGCAAAAAACAGAAAGAAATTAATGAGAACAATTCAATTTTTCAAATCGCCGCCGTCACGTCAGTCCAATGGAGCGCAGTTGCATTATTACCTTTTCATTCATTTTTTTTCGAAATTTCTCGGGAAAAAATCACAAATTTCAGTGGATTTCCCTCCTTTTTGGAAATTTTCCAATGTTACAACAACATCAATTTCATTTTCACAGAAATAAACCATGCGAATTCAGCGATTTTGACATAAAAATTGTTGGAAAACCAGTTTTCGATCAAAAACTTTTTTCTGGGGCCGTGGCCGTCGACGAATTTTGCATCGTGACATCGATGTGCGAATTTTATGTGTTTACATGAAGTTTATTTACGGTCATAAAATTGGAAATCGGGGAAAATTTTGGACGAAAAAAAAATAGAATTTTTTGTTGGCGGAGCGAGTTTTTGGGGTTGACAAATTAGAAATGCAGGTGTCTTTCGGGATTATTTTTCTCATTTTTTCCGGGTGTGTAGACGACGGAAAAAGTGATATAAATAAACGGATATCAAGGTGAACAAGAGAGTATTTGGGATGAAGAGACGGTCGAGAAAACGAGAGAAAATGTTGCAGTTTTTGAGGATTATTCGATGTGATATTTTATTTTAAGAAAATGGAATGAACTTTCAAGTGGGAAAAAACTTTTTAAAAAAAATTTTGAACCGAAAAAAATGTTTCAAAATTTTAGGAAAAAAAAAATTCAACTTCGGCTCAAACAGAATTGAAAAATCAGAAAAATTCTGATTCATTTTTTTTTCTTTTTCTAATTTTTCCTAAAAAGACTTGATCCATTTTCATTCCAATCCTTCCAATTCAAAACACCCCGGAAATTCCGAGTTCCCTGGCCTAAAAGTGCTCTCATCTTCATTGAAAATTCCAAAATTTTCCCCTAAATTTCCAATTTTCAACCCGACGCATCCGAATGAACATTGGCGATAAAACGAACCAATTTCATATGAAAATTGATGATTCAAACGAGAAAAAAGAAGGAAACAGGCGCAAAAAAAGGTGAAAATGTGGGGAAAGTGCGTTGGAAAGTGGTTGGAAACGAGAGAGTGTGTGGGAGGAAGAGAGCGCAGACAGCTGAACGAAACTGATTTTTGGAGGCGGGGAGGGGGGAGAGGAGGAGGGGAGGATATCGGGAGGAACTATTATAAGAACATGGACTTTTTTTTAGAAAATGTATGACAGATAATTGGTACTAGAAATAATAACACAATATGCGAAAGATCGAGGAAGTAGAAAAAGGAAGAAATTTTGAGAATTCAATGAAACAAAATTTAAAAAAAAAAAAAAATTTTAAAGTTATTTTTTGATTTAAAAATCTGCAAACGTGAGAGAATCAGATTATGAGGGTGTCAGAGAAATAGAGACAAATGGTTTTGAGAACCAGAAATAGAAAGGAAAACTGAAAAAAAAAATGAAATTTTCAAACAAAAATTTCGGAAATTTCTGATTGTGAGTTGACCGTTTTTTGATATCTCTTACGGTTTTTGAGATATTTTTCAGAATACGCAAATAAAAAAATGACATCACTTCCCTACTTTCCTACAAAAAAGCACTTTTGCGAGCGGTTTTTCAGTGTCCGAAGACCAAGAAATCTCCAAAAGAAACCAAAAACGAGGAAAGAGTAGATCTCTGTGTGTGTGTTCATGTCGGCGAGACTCGTATACTCTCGAGTGATATTCAAATAGAAAGAACTGATCGGAAGGAAGGTTTGTGGCTTGTAAAAGTCGCTTGGGCGGGCGGCGGGTGGAATAGGTTACTCTCCGCGGGTTTTGGGAACAGATTTTGGAAATTTACTGGTTTTGTAAATTCGACCCAGCGATTTACTAAGAGTAAGACAGTGTGAGGATGAAGAGAATTAGAGTGGCAGATGAAACAAAAAATCGAAAACTTTTTCTAATTTCGTTTCGGTTTTTCATTAAATGACACATCTCAATGATGACGAACCGAGGATTTCATTGAGGAGCCGGCGGATTTATGAGAGTGAAAGTGTAAGGAGGATTGGGAGGAGAGGGAGGAGAAGGAGGAGGAGGAGAGGATGTACTTTCATTCCGAAGGATTGGAGGAGGAAGAGCAGAGAATGAGTATGACTTATCAAAGATTCGAAGCGTGCTCTAGATTAACCATATGTGGCATGGCATGAAGCAGAAATTTATTATATATATTTTTTAAACTGTTTCAAAATGGTATAAGATTCAGTGGTGGCATGCGTTTTACAGTACTGCGCTCGGATACCGCAGAGTACCATAAACGCGAAAATCGTCTTTTCGAAATTCCAGTTTTTCATTAATTTTGATTTCAGTTTCAGTTTCAATATTCCGAGATAATAGAGTCAAAGACGAAAATAATAATTCCATCATAAAATATCACAGACAGCAAAAATCGTTTATAGAGCAGTGGAGCAGGTGAAACTGTAAATCTACTTAATTTTGCAAGGCAAGCCAAAAAAAATAATTTTTAGAGATTTTCTAAAATTTCCGTTCCACTTGGTATTGATTGATCACCCAGTAATCTTTCAGAAGTAAGTCTTTGTATGACGAATTTAAAAAAAAATGATGTTAGCTAGCCGGCAAAATGAGCTACATGGTGTAGAAATTCCGAGCCGCGACGCGCATTTTCAGAGCGATTATAGCTCGCCAAGTTGTTATGCGCCTTTAAAACGGCACACGGTATGCGACTCAATGCTTGACACACTGTTTAAAGGTGCATAACGACTTGGCAAAAAGATTTGCTGTAATCGGTTCGAGACCCATCGTACTACTCAACGTTAGTCATTTTGATTTTTAAAAAAATTGGACAAAAATCAGAAACTGATAGCACTGTTACTTTTCAACACATTATGAAAGTGTTATTCAAAAAAAACCAGAACACAGAGATCCATTTGATATTTATCTAATTTATCCCATCTACCCTCTCAAGCCCCCTCTGTTTGCTGTGTTGTTCAATCTGATTGTGAGCAATCTAAATTTATATCAAAAAAGTATCAATGTCTCCTGGAAAATGTCCACTTGAAGCAGAAATACTGCTTACGTTGAACATCAAAAAGACAGAACAGATAATAAGAAGTGCAAGAGGAAGATATCCGACAAGAAGATGGATGGAGAGACGGAGACTGTGGGAGAGAGATTTGGAGGGCGGATGAGCTGTGGTTGATATTATGATTCAGGAACTCCAGATTGAACTTAAAATACTGAAGTACGAAAATAGTAAAAGAAGATAAGGATTATAGGAGGAACGGATGACAAGTGAAAGTGTACTAGGGGACAGAAGACACTTGGAAAGAAAGACGTCATGGATTGGAGAGGGAAAGTTGGGGGAGGGGGGAATAGAACATGTTGATGTGACCAGAGGTAAATAAGATAGTGATAGATTTTCGAAAAATTGCTTACTATTTTTTCAAATTATTTATTGCCTTGTTTGGGACACGGGGAACGCTGAACGGCACTCCGCAATTATATTTAACGTTTCGCAACCCAAAAACGATAAAACAAAGATTTGTTGGCAGGTGTTCGGATTTGACAGTTGATCAACGTTTCGAACTTCTTTCAAGTTACGAAACGCTACAGTTGCAAAACGTCGGGGTCTCGACAGAGCTCTTCCTGTTCTCGACGCTTATTGTCAGTCGAGAACAGAGAAGAGTTTAGAAGAACTGGTGAGAAAAAGTTCTCAAAATTTTGAAGTCAACTTAGGTAAATTCCAAAATTCTAATTTTACCTATCGAAAGGTTGATGTTACGAGTTTCAATACAATTTTTAACAGATTCTTTAGAGAAATACATAGCAGGCTTGGTCGGAAACGCCTTTTCGGAAATTTCCAAACCGACTTTTTTTTCCGAATTTTTTTTTCGGAATTCGGTTTTTCCGAAAAAATTACCGAAACTACGTTTCGGAAATCGGTATTTCCGAAAAAAATACC